>JAHZMT010003276.1:0-19523 GCA_027743785.1 Sinhomidia bicolor
CTGCTCTCTGTGGACATTTTTTAATTTCATTTAAGCACAAGAATAGCATTGTTGTGGTGGTTGGTCTTCCTCTGCCCTTTCTACTACTCTCTCTCTCTCTCTGTTGCCCAAGTTGAACCTCTTTTTTCATTTCCAATTTTGCTGTTGATGGCAGTGCGACACGGAATGAACAAGCCCAAAAAAATATGAATTTTTCATTACATCTTTGTCCACCAACTTGCTAATTTCTGCCAATATCACTGTGTACGAGTGAACTAATCTAATAAAATATTAAAGAATGGGTGGTAGTGATAGTTGCAACTATAGCGGTGGTGGTACTTGCTGAAGTACCATGCAAAAAATAATATCTGTTTAAAACAATATAATATTTTTAGCAAAAAAACTAAAGAACGCATTCATCCAGGCATTCAACTGTGTGAGTGTGTGTAAAGTTGCGTGGGAGAAAAAAACTGAAATATATGCTTCAAGACAAGTGAAGTGTATGAAGAATATGGTAAAAACATTTTTAGAAACCGCAACGACTTTCTTTACGGTTTTTACGGTGACATGGCAGTAGTGGTGGTGGTGGTTTGGTGGTTGCTGATATTATGTGATTAGAGGGCGGGCACCTCACTTGTCAAGTGTGTGTCATGTTGATACGCTGATCATACTTGTTGTTTGTCAACCTTGGCAGTTGCCTAAGTTTCCCTAGTCTGTTGACAGTGTGATGTGTTCGTAAAAAGAAAATGTAAAACGGAGAAAATTGGAAAAGGGATCTGCTAAAAAAATAACTTGTTACGTGCAATGGAACAAGAATAGTAAGTGAGTGGGAGCATTGACGGTGAGAGGGAGAAAATCCCTTTTTTTATTGAAAATCTTTTTTAAGTTGAAAAGAGAAATGTTATTTGCTCTCCACTTTGCTTTGTAGACTTGTTTGAAAGAGGGAAAACGAATATTTGTGTAGTTTTTTAGGTATGTGGATTATTATTCCGGTTAAAACTTGTTGGTCTTTTGTTTGGAACAAAGAAGCGATTATGATGGTGAAGGAAGAAAAATCCGTACTCGATGCGAGTGACTTTTGAAAACCATAAGTGCTGTTAAGTATTAAAGCACAACAAGGCAGACAAACCAAAGAAAAACATATTATGTGAACATCATCATCAGCAGCAGAGAAAAGAGAAAAAAAAGTATTTACTGCTCATTTTATCTGGTAATATTTATAAAGTTAATGCATTCTATTATGGCCGTTCAAATCCATTTCTATGAAAAGGGAACAAGTAAAATGGCTGCTTTTGAGTTTTGTCAGCCCATCCGCAATCACAAACAAAAGTACTTTTTTTAGGCTTTTTAAAATTATTAAGGGAACAGATTATGGAAGGAAACAAGAAAGAGAACAGTATGAAATGGAGTGTACTCAATGAAAAATCTCAATTAAACTGTTAGTTTTTTAAGCACGAAAGAACAGACAGCTAAAAAAAGTACTGGCTGTATACATAGATACATATTTTTACATAAATAAAAATGAACCGAACAATCGGAATGTTCTAAAGTAGCGAAGACGTCAATAGATAAGCTATTATAACATCTATTACATAACGTATAATGTATAACTTGCAACATATACGTAGATATTAGTAGTCGTTCAAATTACCGTTAAACATTAACGGTTTCTGATAAGCCATGATTTTGAAAATGATACCAGAGCTAAACCTTAAGGTCAGCTATCGTTTGGTGAAAACAGAATTCGAATAGTTGTTTTATAGTAGTTTTTTTAGTTATCGTGTTGGCGGACGGACAGACACAGACATCCGCAAACAAAGCAGCTCAATGCTTTGCCACTTAATAATTTGCTCTCTGGTTTCGAAAATATGTAGTAAGAGTAGAATAGGAGCAACGGAGTGAGACACAATATGATATGCAATGGGCAACGGATGAAGCAATCCAAGAGAAAGGAGAAGACGATAGGCAAAGTTGAGTGAGTGAAATAAGTACGCGGGGAAATGATAATATGCTTTTGGTGCGTTGTTCCCTTTGAGAATGAAATGGCAATAGTATATTAGGCAGTCGAGTGGAGTGAATGCCTTTTGTAATGACACTCCTATTATTACAGCTCTCGTCTCTGCTTTTTCCTGACATGGGCTATAATATTCTATTATTGTAAAACTACACATATTTCTTGCTTCTTCTTACCAGCATCTCATTTTGCGGTTGCGTTGTTGACGAATAAAAATGGTAATGGCGTTTGCATTGTCATTCATTTTGTATTTCCTTCCTTACGCCGCCGTCAGTGAAAAAGTTGTCTCCTCTAGTCTCTTTCATCTTTCTTTTCAACATTCTTCCCCCCTCCCCCCCAAAAAAAACCACAAACAAATCTGTGGACATCTTGTCGCGGTGGCTTGTTCTTTGATTCTTTCTCTTTTCAATTTAAATTAAAAAAGATCATCATTGTGAGCGAACAATCACGACATTTTATGTTTTATTTTATTTTTCACCATAAATTAACCGCCACTACATTTCCCCTTCCGTTTTCTTTATCTTACAACTCTATTCTTTTTACTCGAAACATGTTTCAATCCATTTGCATGTGTTTTACAGTTAGTAGAACCAGAACCAGCAGCAGCACAAAAGTATCGATTTTGTTTTCGAGGAGTTCTTTTGTTTCTATTTTTTAAACAAGGCACACTCACACAGAACAGAGAACAGCTCTCTCTTGTCTCCTTTTGTTCTTGCCTTTTTGAAAATGCAGAGGAGCACACACGTCGGTCATCGGTTAGTTATCTTTGGCAGTTGGCCCATTTTCCGAATAGGGCTTCTTTTTATTCTTCGTCTTCTACTCCTCCTCCTCCAATTGCAACCAAGTGCCAGTTTAGAAAAAAAAGAGAGAGACAAACGTATAAACGAGTGCTTATCTTGTCAAACCCTCTAATGACATTTCTACTCTTTCATTTCTCCCGATTGTTTCCTCCCTGCTCTACTCGCATGATGATGATGATGAAGCTGGTGAATCTCTCTTCTCCGCTACCGCCACCACCACCACCATCCACAACTACTAATGGCATTTACTTGTGAAAGTTAATCAGGCAAGGGGAAAAAAAGAAGAAAAAAATGTAAAAAAGGCTTCTTCAACTTTCCAGCGTAATAAATAAATGTAGTTTCATGGCAGTAGTGGTGGTGATGATAGTGGTATATTGCAGCACCAGCACCAGCAGCCCGCGTGTAAACCCTGTGCTACGACAATACTAGGCTTACAACCTTAAATTACAATAATAAAAAACGCATAAAAGTCAGCAAATCTATTACTTTCTCCAGCTTTTTTGGACATTGCTGCTGCTGCTGCTGCTCCAGATTCAGAGAGACATGGCTACGTACAAAAATAAAAGAAAAAAAAGTGAGTGATGTGATGCGATATGATCATCAAAAGATGATGATGATGATGATGGCTGAGTAGTAGTTGTAGGGCTGTTTTCAGTTTAGTCCACTGCTCACTTGTACATCATCTCCTGCCCATTTCTCTATTTATATTCCTCTGCTGTTCCTTTTTGTTTGTTATTTTGCTCTCTATGCTGCTGCTCTTCTCATCATCAACATCATCTTGTTTGCTCTGGCCTTTTCTCATGATGGTGCTAGAGTGGTCGTGGCTGTGATGATGGTGGTTGGTATTGGGGACCACTTATGAAAAGTGGTGCTCTGTATGTCATCATTATTGTGTTTCCTGGAAGAACCACTGCCGCCATCATTTCCACCACCACCACTCACATTGTATTACCGTACCATCATCATCATCATCGTGCCAGAGTCCTTCTGCTGCCTCATTGTCTTGTTGATGGAATAAAGTTTGCAATTTGTCATCACCACCACCACTACAGTGATGCTGGCAGGCATTCGTTTCTTTTTCCGTTACTTGTTCTCCTGCAGTTACTGCTGAGATTTGGTCCAGTTTCCTTTTTTTTAAATAGTACATTTATTGTTATAGTGTTTTGCGCACATAATTGCATGGGGGGGAAAACAGACAACAGTCAATACTTTCCATATCGTTTGTAATTATAGAACTCTGTCGAATGTCTCGTCGAACACACGTACTAGAACCGAGTGGAAGTGTGATGTTTCTCAGGCTAATCCATAAGACATGTCGTAGCAGTCCGTTTAATGTACCAAAAAAGAGTTTAAAAGAAAGCAGAGCATGTAATAAACAGTCTTCTGTCTGCCGTCCATAAGCTCTGCTAGTTGAGCGGGGTGAGAGCCTCTATGCTTTTCACATTATATTTTACGAGCTAATATCATATGTCATCTGGAGTAATAATAATGTCAAAATATTGTTGTTGCTGTTCTTGTCATAAGCATAACTCTTCTTCTTCTTCTTCTTTTTTTACTCCTAGCACTTGCTTGACTCCTGTTCATTTTTTTCTTATGTTTTTTGAAACCGTTGATTTTCGCGTTTAGGCTTGTCAATACTCGTGATATTGGCATGTCGTGTTGCCTGTCGCCCTTATTATTCCTCTGTTGATATTTGTGCTCATTACTTCCTTGACGCTGCTGCTTTCCCGTTTTATTTTATTAAGCAGCACTAAACTATTGTGATCGTGCAGAAGTAAACAAGGGCATATGAGAAAATATGGAGATTGGCATGATCTCATGTTTTAAAATATTTCCCCATATCAGTTCTGCTTTTATCCACGATACTCGAGAAACTCGACAAAGTAGTTGAATGCGCGAAAACATGTATTAAATTTCAAATATTTTTGGCAGTATAAATTAGTAGATACATAGCTTAAATTGCTGGTGTGCAAGTGTTTGCGGTATGTTGTCATCTGGAGAGGAGCAATGCAATGCAATGGTGATGATGATAGGGATAGGACTGCTATGCATGGAACTCCAAACATTTGGCAAAAGAGCGTCTCAAGAATGTACAACATACATACATGCATATTTCATCATCTCTCTGTCTTTCTCTGCGCTCGAGTCTTTGCAACGCCTTTATCAAATAACATGGTGATGATGATAGCATGATGCATGCATGTGTACCTACTTGTAACATAATCATCTTTTTACACGCCGCCGCCGCCATCACCACCACCATCTTCTTCATCATCATCTCCATATTAAGAATAAACCAATATTAACCCATCCATTTTCTTCTGCACGTCATCATGCATTCTTTTTCTAGTTCATCACATCTCTTGTTTCGCTATGCCCCCATTCGTATACTCCAACACTTTAAATACTTATTTTTTAGTTTCTTCTCCGCCCATCTTAAAAGAAAAAGAAAGCAAAAACTTGCAATTTTCCCAAAATCCTTTCTCTTTCCTTCTCTCCTCTTCCATTTCTTTCTGTCGCAGTGAAAACTGCCTAGCCAGACAAATCGAGCAAAGAGCAAAAGCAGAAAAAACAGCCAAACTTTTCTTACTACCAACCAGCTTGAACATTTCGTTTGTCGTCATGCAAGTCGTTCGGTGGTGGCATGGCACTCTGGATGTAGCAGTAGTGCAGCTCATACTTGTCTACAAATTATTTATTTAAAATATTATACTACTTTTGCTCACACAAACACAGCTTGTTCTTATTGTTGCTGGTGGTGCTGTTGTTATATTTTTCTACTATAAAAATCATCTCTTGTCGGCGGTGTTGCTGTAGATCGCCTGCTTTTCATGGTCTCTACTCCCTCTCTACCAGCATAATGTATACCACTATCAACTGGACAGATTGGCAAAAGATAAGCAATCTTGGTTCTCCGTCTTGTGGAGCTCTGTTGAACCACCATAATAATATAGCAATCCAAGTAGTTGTTGTTGTTGTTGTTCTGGTGATAGACGAACAAGTAAAAGTTGTGTACTCTGAAAACATTACCAGCACCACCACCGGAATAAATATATTTTTTCGTCTTTGTTCTATCAAAATGTTTTTCTTCATTCAACGCGGGTGGCTGAAGTACATACAGCGCTAGCAGTAGAAACACTAGCAGCCACTCAAAAGTCCAGTGGGATCCTTGGAAGAGATGGGTTATCTCTATCATCGCCATCGTCGTCATGCATGCATGCTTGCATGTGTGTGTGTGTAAATTATACATGCAATGCTGCTACAGTCAATACCACTCCACCACACAGCAGTAATATTTTATGATGGCAGAGATATACTGGCAGAAAAATGATGACGATGATGACGACTATGACGACGGCCAAAAGTAAATAGTGTGCAATAACAAGGTTGTGTGCCAATGTTGTATATTTCTATTTAACATTTACTTAACTAATCGTAAAACATGGTGGTCGGTTGGTTGACAAGTGAAATCAAAACGAAGCATTGAGACTGGCTAGGATTATATATATTTTTTCTATTACATATTTTGGGCAGACTTGTAGTAAAGTTGAGTGCACATAAACTCGTTTAATATGAAATATTGTGATTGAACACAGAGAAAAAAAGTGTGGCTGGATTTTACCAGATTTTGAAAATAGATTTGAAATGGTAAAATAAAAAATACGTTTGTCATTTTGGTTTTATATTTAACTGACATGATTTAATGTTTTTTTTCTCCCACTCTCTCGTCCCATCCCTAAGAGCAAAAATATTTTCTAGTCATATGACAACAATATTAATCGACCTTCTCTTGCTGCTTGTGTCACATCCTCCCAGAACTGTGGCTTCTTGTGCTCCAAATTTTTATATCCGTTTACTCTTTGACTTGCAGCAATTCATCAGAGAAACTTGTCTTGACAAGACAAGCGGAATGACAGTGATGGATTCCATTTCAAAGGCAGAGTCCATCTGCAAATAAAATGTCCATATAAAAAAGAGTGTTGTAGTTGTAGTAACACATGTGTACTTATTGCATTCCTCCCACCTCCTCATACTCCCACTCTCTCAGTTGCACAAGCACTATTAAAAGCGCGTTAAGGTTGTTAAGGTGCTTGTTGGCATATATAATATCATTATGATCAATTTGCGCGCAATATGAGTTGGAACAAGGTATATAAGAGAAACTGAAAAAAATTAACTCTTTCTTACTTTCTCCATTTCCTTTCCCATGAATATGCATTAAACAAAAAGTGAGGGTAAAGGAGGCCATAGAAAAATACACGCTCGCTACCCAACAGTTGTAGTAGTTTCATGTGAGAGAGAAAAAACGCAGGCGAACGAACAAGTTTTCAGTTTTTTTCTGCTTTCACTTGTGTCCCGAGACATGACATTTTCGTTTACACACCATCCCACCACCACCACCACCACCACCAAAAAAGACTAGAACAAGAGGAGCATCAACTTTTTCAAGTTAATTTACACATTTGGCGCCAGTTGAGTAAAATGTGATGGTGGTGGTGGTAGTTGTGTGAGATGGTATTCATTAGGCTCAAGTCCAAAATAATGGATTCTTGTTCCGTTTCCATTTTGAGCAGAGCTTCATCATGGTGCTGTGCTGCTGCTGCTGTTCGAGAATAAAAGTAAAACTCTTTAAATGAATGAGTGGATGGATGGATGGATGAATGAGTGAATGAATGAAAGAAAAAAGTTTTTTCTTGTCGCGTCGTGCCACTGAATAATGTTTGTAGACACTTGACGTAGTAGAGTAATCCACCAGCCAAGGGAGCGTGCATGAGAAGAGCATTTAGTTGTGGGGGAGGAGGAGCAGGAAATGGATGGAGAGAAGGAAGCGAAAGCGATATGATAGGAGTAGGCAGCTGTAAAATACATTCGTTCGTGCATTTTATTTATCTGCATCATTTTATAGGTGCTTTAAAAAATACTTATTCAGTTATTTCCTTCGCTTGCTCTGCCATGCTGGTGGCTGGGATGGAAGGGAAATGAGCAAAGTTTTTGCTGCTGCTGCTACTACTGCTCCTGTTGTTACTAGTAAATAAAAGTGTATTAGTGCCAAAACGTGTGAAATAATTAAGCTAATCTGCTGCTGCTGCTGTTGGTGTTTTTGAGAGAGAGGGCCATTTCCAAATGGATGAACGGTACTTTGTACTGCATTTATTTGCCAATTTAGTTTGTCACCTTTTTTCTCCTCCTTCGAAAGCGCACACTCCTCCTTTTCCCTTTCGCTTCCCAAACTCATTTACTTAAACACATTAACTTACTTATTTAGCATTACCACTTATGAACTGCTCTCTTCCATTTCTAACAAACGACAACAACAACAAAATGGCAACATGGTCATTGTTGCTAATGCTGCTGACTTTCTGTTGTTGTTGTTCCCTGCCAAACTTTCAAATGGACACATCACAGCAAGCGGCAGACAACTAGCTTTAGAGTTGAGTTGCTTCGAAAAAAGAAACAAGGATAAAATAATGTGTCGCGTTCCAACTCTCTTTCCAGCAGCAGCAGCAGCAGCGTACTCCTGCTGCTCAATTATGTAGAATAGCAGGCATGGAAAGTGTGTCCAAAGATCGGACAGCAAGTCTAACAGCCAAAAACTGAGCAAGCAAACGGGCTAGAATAACATCTCGGAATGTTCCAAGAATAAAAAAAAATGGTCAGCAGGGTAATGGTAACATGATTATGTGACTTTTTTCATATTTTATTTATCATGTCGTTTTCCTGGTGCACGCACCCAGTCAGTTTTTTTTGTTCCTTGGGGAGTGTAAAAAAAGGAGATTTGGTCGGCATGAGCCCACCACCACCACCGCTGCCGCCAGCATTTCTTTTCTCAGTTTGCTTTACAAGCGCACCACGCCATGTGCCTAGCTACATGGGACCATGGGACTTTCACCGTGTGTCGTTTGCTGCACAAGACTCGTCTGTCCAACTTCACGTTTTCCAGATAGGGCTTCTCTCTCTCTCTCTCTCTGCTATTCTTCCAAGAGTACAAAGTTTCATGCAGGTAAATAAAATAAAAGAGAATCTGCAAATCTCTTTCCCACTTTCAACTGTACTGATTTTTTGCACTGCTTACGTGCTTACTTGCGCATAGACAAAAAGCGGAACAAAGGGAAAAAAGAGAACATGAAAAAAAGACGGTTTATAAAAAAAGTCTTGCTGAGCTACAATATGCTCCATGCTCACAAGCTTTTATTCTATTTCCGTCTTTTTTTTCTTCTTTCTTTCTTTCTTCAGTAAAGGTGAAAATCACACAAATGGAATCTAAGCCTACGTGCTGTTCTCTTGTGTAGGCATACACCACAGAGATCCATAGAAAGCATGTTAAATATTATTGCATCCATTTTTTCAATTAGTATTTCTATTATCGCCACCAGTGTAAATGTACGTTGGTGGCTAAATCAATAATGTAATATAGGGAAACGCCGTAACACACTTGCTTGACAAGGCAGACCAACTCAATACCGCATAAAATTTAATAATAATAATAATACTAACGGCAAATAACTTTTTGTGACTTGGAATGTTCAAAAAAAATTAACTAGACTGACGATATTTTTGTGTTAAAAAATTATCTGCCAAATAAAAGAAGATCGTTTTCTTATTTTTTTTCTTTTCCTTTCTTCTTTTGAGCGCTCAACTGCAGAAGAAAACCTTGTAATGCGCTAAAAGCAAGTTGAGTGTATTTTGTCCTTCAAACTGATTCTGGGCTAGCTAGCTACTACTACTACTACTCCATCCATAACCTCCATAAATTTTCTTTTCATCTTTCACTCCTTTCTTTTCCCTTCCATAACTTTTGCTCCAGCTCACTGCTCCACCACCACCAAAACTTTTTTTTATATATCCAAACTACCGTTTTTACACTCGTGCTATTACCATCATCATCATCGTCATCATCACAACGACTCATAGCGGCTAGACCACGACAAGGCAGTAAGGATTGCAAAAAAAAAATATATATAAAGTGAAATAAAATTCAGGTGTTTTCTTATAGACATTCCATTATGCAGGCAATAATGCCTTGAATGTATGTAAAAACATGAAAAAAAAAATTCTGCACAAAAAAAGTACAACAGAGCGCCGCGACACATAAAAGCATTTCCTCTGCTTGTATATATTTTTTTTTCTTCTGGCTGCCACCACTAAAGTTACAATAACAAGTTATGCATTATTTGATAAATTTTACACATGCATCTGAAGTAAAGTATTTTGTACAAAAAAAAATGAATAGAAAAGGAAGAAGAAGAAGAAGAACAAGTGGGCAGGGTAAATATTAGCTGGCTTGTTCTTTTCAGCGTAAAACAAACTGTGCTCGTTGCGGTGTGGTAGCCGTCGTCGCAGCAGTGGCAGTCTGGCAGTAGTGGTAGCAGGCAAAAGCGAGCAAGAAAAATAATAACAATGCAATACATTATAAATAGAAATAAAAACACCTCTTTATAGTCCCTTCTCCTCTCTATTCACCTTTTTTTTCTTCTTGGTCTCCATGCATATACATATGCCTCCTTTCTCTTTGAAAGAAAGAAAACGAGTATTTATAGAGGTAAGGTGTGGTACAGAGGAGTTAGTAGTGTTGTTGGTCCCACTCTTTACACACATGACTAAGGAAGAAGAAGAAGAAGAAGAAAAAGTAGAAAAAAATGTCGTTGTGTTCTGGTCTCTGGTCACTCACTTTCTACACTTGCCTACTTACTTGGCCGCTGCCGTAATAATGTGAGTGTGTGAGTGTGAATGTGTGTGTGTCGGCGTTTTCATTTTATTTTAACAGATAGATAGAAAGAAGGAAAGAAAGAAAGTATTGTGTGTGTACACAGACAAACGACATTTCTCTCCTCTATTGTTCCCACTTACATTTTTTATTACCTCAGCAGCAGCAGCAGTAGTGGTGGTGTGTGTGTGTGCACCAAAACAAAAAAGCATAATAATAAAAGGCAAGAGAGAGAAAAGGGGATTTAAGCTGGCATTTTATACGTTTTCATAAATTTATCCTTAGATAAAAACTATTTGCTTTTGCTCTGCTTCTTCTCTTCTCGTTCCTTTTTTAAAACAAGAGAAAGATGGAAAAAAATGGCGAAAAAAGTGTGTAAGTTTCAAGGGGAAAACTGTAAAG
Organism: Sinhomidia bicolor; assembly: GCA_027743785.1. Classification (NCBI taxonomy): domain Eukaryota; kingdom Metazoa; phylum Arthropoda; class Collembola; order Entomobryomorpha; family Entomobryidae; genus Sinhomidia; species Sinhomidia bicolor. The sequence continues at coordinate 10,901 of JAHZMT010003276.1, forward strand.
CTCTCTGAAGCGGCAGCAGCAGCACTAGCACAAGGTGGTCTGGCATTTTGTGAAACAGCAGCAGCAGCAGCAGCAATAAGGAAATCTGGCTGTTTCTCTCCCTTTTCCACTTTCATTTTTTCCACCCTCATTTTGATTCTTTTATTGTTGTTCTGGTTGGCTGCGAGTTTTTCTCTTTGCTGCATGGAATTTCCTATTCTCTCTTTTTTATCATTCCATTGTTCCTTCCACAAAAAATATCCATAATAATAATAACAATAATACCGTGCTGTGTGGCACTACTCTGTATACCTGAGTCAAAACAATAGAAAGGGAATGCGCCGCTTATTTTACTTCCGGTTTCTCCCTCCCTACTCGCCTATAATAAATTTACGATCAGAGATAGAGAGAGAGAAAAAAATGTATAATAAATACGTGCAAGCATACAGCTTGTTAATAATAAACAGGAAAGATGATGGTAAAAAAAAGCAACTTTTTTTTTTCTCTTCTTCCCTTCAAAAAGTATGGAACCGGGGCTTGATGGGCTTTGCCCATTGTTACAATTATTATTTTTCGCAAACCTTTGGAAGAGTCTATCTTTCCTTTTTGTGCAAACCAACAACGCTAATTTACTTAGCCACTCACTACACATTGTTATATCTTGTGCCACCTAAAAGCCCCCATCACGTTATACGAACATTTTTTTTCTTGTATTGTTTTACTCTGATTGTTCAGTGATGTGTGCTCTCCAGATATAGCATTTTCCCTTACTTTTTCCGTCCATGTACACATTTTGCCTTGTGGCGGCGGCAGTAGTAGCAGTGAGCACAACAACTCTCTTTTTTTATTTCGTCTTCATTATTTGCTTTCTTCATCATCATCACTGCCACCACCACTACCTTCCTCTCTCTCTCTCTTCTTCCATGCCTTTGTGTGCAGAGCACAATCGAAGAAAAAAAAATCAAATAACTTGTGGACCATCATATCATTATTGTTGGCATGAATGGGCGAAAGGAAGGTGGCAAAAAAAAACAATACTCTCTGCTGGCAGTAGTAGTAGTAGTAATAACAATAGCATATATAAATGTTCATATTGTGTGTTTGGTGCTATGCACATATGTATATGGTTGCTATGCACGTATGTATGTCAGACTAGTAGAGTATGTCGTCATCATAATCATCATCATCATCATCACCACAATACAATGATCATCTTGATCACGATGATGGTCTTCCGCTGAAATACAAGAGAGCCTTATTTTTTTCGTCTTGGTTTTTGCCTGCTTCCTCCTCAACACCACCACCACCACCACCACTGCAAAAAGGAGAAAAAGAATATAATACGAAGGTGGAGATGATGATGATGCCGACGACGATCATGTTATGTGGTCGTCGTCGTCGTTGTGGTGGTGCTGGTGGTGGTGGCGGTGATGGTTGGTGCAAACCTTGTGCTTATCTTTTGTCGTTACTACTTCTTCTATACATACTGTTCTGCTGCTGCTACTACTTCTACTGTGATAATAATAGAAAGCTTGTTCTCTCTCTCTCTCTAGAAAGCTATTTGCCACGTTCTTCTGTTTGAAGATGAAGCAATTTTTAGTTTTCCCCTGTTAAGCACGCACACAGACACACACACTCTTTCTCTCTCTCGTCTTCCGTTATCTAGTTTTCTCTGCTGGAAAGGAAAATACCCAAAAAGTTTCCTCTCTCTCACACACAATTTCTTGTTGTTGTTGTTGTTTTTGTGCGACTGGCCAACTGAAATGGAATGAAAAAAGTTGAGAAAATATGGGTAAAAGAAAATTGCACGAGAAAAAAGGGTAATAATGATCGAGACATTAGTGAGGGGATGGTGGTGGTGATCAAGCATAAGGATGCCGGAAATGGAAAGTGAAAAGTGGAAATATTTGTAATTATTATATTTCTGGTATTCATGTACTTTTCCCGAGCATTAAGGGTCGTGTAACCTATCTTCTAGTAGTAGTAGTTGTTGTTGTTGAAGGCAATCTACAAAAATATGAGGAAAATATGTTTATTTAAAAAGTGAACTAAAACGGTTATGCTTACAGTGTATTACGACATTTTACATTAAAAGAAAATTAGATTGTCGTTGTTAGTGGCGGTGATAAGGTTGTGCAAAAAATATTGGCTTTCAGATTTTTTAAAAAAATGTGTGTTTGTGGATGTGATTATTAATATTTGTTGTGTTGTTGCTACTTGTGATCTAGTCTAGCATACTAAAGTATTCTCTGGTTATTTACAAAAAAATCGTACAGATAAATTTATCAAGTAATGTTATAACATCAAAATATAATGTTGCCTCGTTAGCAAAAGCTGCAATTTATACGAAAAAAGAAGAAGACATTTGAACATTTGTTAAAGAAAGATGCCATGGTAGAAACGGGATATTTCTTGTTTGGTTAGTTTCGAAGCGTTATAGCTTTTCTACCGCAGCAGCTGCAAGAAAGAGTGACGTGACACACCACACAACACGAGCAATTCCCAGGTCTGTATAGCTACACAAACTGATGATGATGATAACATATTATTGATTCTCCTTTTTTTCCATTTTACTATAGCTTAAAAATCCCTTAAAAAACAAACCCATTAGGCTTGGTAAATACACATGTCATAAGTTTAAGGGAGACGGGTTTAATTCTGCTAATGGATTGGACTAGAGAAAAGTAAAAAAATAAAATAAGTCATTAATGACTGCTGCTGCTGCGCCGCACACAGCATATTGTAATTGCGCTCAAAACTTTCTCTTGAAAAGGAATACAAATTATTTGTGGAGAATTTGTCTGTATGCTGCTTCGTCTTCTTCTTCGTATTGATATTCGAATCTCACCAAAACTTGCTCACATACCTATCATATCGCTTCTTTCTATCATATTATTTTATCCTTGTTTCAAAAAACGGGGGAGACGTGGATCAGAGTAAAAATGGAGAGGAGAAAGAGGCTTTCTTGCACTCTCGGAGAAAAACACCTATCGATCCTCTCTCCGTGTACACAGCACACACACCTAGCAATCTACTACTACTTGGCTGACCGACCCTGCCTGCCTGATCCGTGCGTGTGCTATCATCTATTTACCCAGCCAAGCACGTAGTCTGCCAGTCTCTGTGCACCTCTCTCACTCAAGCTCGTTCAAAGCCTCTACAATTTCTGCTCATGAACATACGTATGTACGTATGTAGTTCTTCTGTCTCAATGAACTTGTTAAGCTGCCTTGCCAAGGAGTAATATGGCGGGTGCTGCTGCTTAGCTTCTGCCACGCACACAGAGAATATGATTAGCACTCTTACATAAACATGAACGTCAATTCAATATGTAGTTATGTGTGTAAGATAACATGGAAAATTAATTTTACCCGAATCCCAATCTCCTCTAAAAAATTCCGTGTCATTTTTTTTTCTCTCTCTCTCTCTCCTCAGAAAACCCTTATTTTTCTCCGTCTCCTCCTCCCCTTCCCCTCCTACTTTCAATATAAATGTCTCCTTTTTTATATCCGCTTGTACGCAAAAGTAAAGAGGAGACTTGTTACTTGCAACTTGACTTTTTTTTGCTTATGCCTGCCTGCCTGCCAGTGTGTGTGTGGATTAGGCTGCCTTCTAGCTTACATTGCACAATGGCATACATTAATGGTAATAGTGGGGGAAAGTAAAGAGGATGGAAAGTGGAAGAAGAAAAGAAGCTCTTGTTTTATCTCTTGTCATTTGAGGCGGAAGAGAGTTGTTACCCTGGAACTAGCCTTTCTCTCTCTCTCTCTCCTCTTGTCTTGCCAGCCCCGTACTGCTGTTGTGTTATTTTTCTCTCTCTCTCTCTTTCTCTCAGAATGGAAATGGATTTGTCTTTTTTTTACCCGTGTCCTTTATTAATACACACATACTCTCTTTTACATCCATTCTCTGGCCTTTTTTTGCAGAGTCTCTCCAAATGTATAAGAGAGAAAGAGACAGCGAGAGACTTGTATGAGCATGACCATGTATGGATAGAAGATGTTGCATTCCGTCTTCCCTTTTTCTCCATCACTTTATTCTCTCCGTTTTCCCGTTCACCAAATTTATTTAAGAGAGATAAAATCGTCTGCATCCACTATTTTCTCCGCTCTCTCGTGAAACAGACAAGGAGGAGGAGAAGGTTGACGGCGTTTTGTCTTTTCTCTGGAAAGAAAGCTGCTCTATCCGCTCAACTGTGTGTGTGTAATGTGCAACAGAAGTTGTATTTTTATATTTTATTCTCTCTTTCTTTTTTTTAAAATACAAATTGCTTTACCATCATTGCCATGCCTTTTAATGCTACTGCAACTTTTACTGCTCTGTACTCCTTGCGGGGAAAAAATATGTATTTCGGAAATTGTAAACGGTTTACTCTCGTATTAATCATGTAAGCATTTTGAATCAATTCTAAGATTGGAACAAATGTAGCAATTTCCATGCTCCATCTCTCTCTCTCTCTCTCCACTTGCCTGTTTTACGACTGGCTTCTTATCTTGCTCCTCCTTCTTTCACAATCATACCTACCTTTTTCTCTACTAAGCCATACTACTCCTCGTCATGATGATGACGAATTTAAAAAAAAACACAACACAATCTTCTTTCCCATTTCACCCGCATCGCATTCTACAAAACTTATAAAATATTAAAAAGTGCATTTTCACATTTCTCCTCTTCTTTTTTCCTTTCTATCCAGTCCAGTCATCATCATCATCATCATCATCTTGCTTATTCCATATGCACAAATATCCAGATTAGGCACATCACAGCAGCAGCACTTTATTTTTTTTCCAAGTCAAGAACAATAAAAAGTGAATTGCTCAGGCAGAGCACCAAAATTGCTTCTTACATTCAAAATCCAAGTGGAAACATTGTGCGCAAACCTCCTTTTTAATTTTATCTGCTGCTGCTGCTACAACAACTCTGCTGAGTGTGTATACTGATACTGATAATGAATATTACTGGATTCTTTTGCGTAGCACAAAAATGTATTGCTGTTCGACCGAGGGAGTGAGACACAAATAAAAGTTTTCTTATCCCGCAGCTGCCACACACTACGTACATACGTACATAGCAACTGCCGGTGCTGCTGCTGCTGGCCTCGTCCACTCTAGAAAAAAAGAGACGACGACAAACAAAACCACACAGAGAAACGAACAAAAAAAAACCTCCCGAAAAGTAAATATGCTCGCCCTGACTTTCTTTTTTTTCTCCGTGTGTTTCCCGTATAGCATTTTTTGTTTTTATAAATATTTACTATTTGTATCTCTATCAAGCCGTTACTTGTGTTTACTCTTGAATGGTCATCATGTATACAAAGCATTTCTGTCCAAATCGTCCCAGTCCTTCTGATCATCATCATCATCAGCATGCAAGGCAGTAATGGCAATGTATGTATATATATTTTTTTGTGGACTAGTTCTGCTGCATGCATGGTTTTTCTAGATAGCGGTTTTTCCTCATCTCTCTGCTTTTTCTTCAAAAAAAATCGAGAGCAGAATAGAAATGGTGTACAATTGTGGCATCTTATTTATTTCATGGATTCTCTACGAAAAAAAGAGGAAAGTCTAAAGATGTTTCATCATTGTATATCTACTACTTGTATGCGGTTATCATAGCTGTCAAGTGAGTCGTATATGAAAATGTTTACACAATCGTCTTACAGCAGCAGCAGCAGTTGTGTGCACGTACAGGCTAATATGCATACATAAAAATAATAAAAAAATTTTTGCTGCTACAACAACAACTAGGCGCTCTGTTCTTTGCAAAAGGGAACCTTTTGTTGTTTCTTCTGCTTCTGCTGCTGCTGCTGATGCTAATGCGATGTGATGCGATACTACTGCGACTATACACTACTTACTCTCGCTACACTCTCACTCGCTCAATTGAGCTCAATCATCTTTTTTTCTTTCATGCCATATGCATTTATCTTTGTCTGTACATACTATTTACTACCACCACCACCACCACTTGACTTTCTCTCGCCATTTCCTTTGAAGATATTCTACTCTGTTTTCTTCTTAGCTGCCCTTGCCGACACCGTGATCATCGCTGTGTACTGCAATCTATTTCTGTCGTTGTTGCTGCTTCTCTCTATGCACAGCTAAGTTTGAGGGTGTTGGTGGTGGTGGTGGTGATTGTGATTGTAGCAGTATAGCCAGTAGAAGTAATAATGTAAAGAGAGAGAGAGAGAGTCTAGCGACGACAACTTGTTCTTCTTCTTATTCTTCATCTTTTTTTACTTGCACACGGATATTTATGATGATGAAGAAAGGAGCACATGCCATGCATGCTTTACTACAACACGGCCACTGTGGTGGTGTGTGTTTGTGTGTTCAATGGAAAACAAGAATATATTTGTGTACATTCATATATTATGACATTATGATGGGTCAAAAGCGCGTTTGGTTGGCTGCATGAAGAAATCAATAATAGCGTAAAACCTTGGTTTTGACGGTCGGTCGGTGGAAAGAGAGAGAGAGAGAGAGAGAGAGAGAGAAAACATTTTGTTGAGTCCTTATTGAAAATATAATGGAAGGGTTGAAAATTGACCCATAGTGTTGGTGGTGGTCGGTTTGTGAAAAGGGTTTTAATTCAGTAGAGAAGAGTCGGTGTTGAGAGAGAAAAGGGTCTAGTTGGGAGAGAGACTATAGCTGTGTTGTCGTTTGCAGAGAGAAAATGGACTTTAGGAATACTTGGTAGATTGAGGAAAAAATTTCTTTATTTCATAAAATATGAAGATATCTTGTTTACGGGCAGATCTACACCAAATGTATAACATTCAAATAAACTTTTTTTTCGTCTTCTTCTTCTTTTTTTTCTCTCGTTCCCGTTCCCGTTACCATACACTACACTACTAGCAATGATGATAAATATTATGGAGCTGTACAGCACCGCCGCTGCGCGCGGTGAATATAAAATGGTGACAATTTATGAGTAGCAAAGTGTTTTTGCACCATTAGCTGTGCTCATATACATGTTTGTGAGCGTCCTCACTCCCTCCCTGCTATTAAGTATGCACCCTAAAATATTTTATTTGGAGCTGGGGATTATGGCATTTGAGTTGGTGAGCGTTCTGCATCGCAGTATACCTACCTTCACAGAGTAATATGGCGTGTTACTTATCCTCTCTCTCTCTCTCTGTGCATTTCTCACCCTGACAATTACTAATTACTTTTTTTCTTTTGCTTGCCTTGTTGTTTTCAGGCGCGGCCAAAGCTGCGGTTGAGGACTCTGTAAAACGGAAAAGACATCCGGACATTCTAAATAGAACGTCAAATGGCTGGATAGCGAAATCCACGGCTGATGAAATCCGCTCGCAGGCTGTTCAGCTAAGGGAGCAAAAGCAGGTGAGTATAGCTTTTACACGAGCAAGACGACTTTATTTACATGCATTTCTGGACCGGTGCTAGAGAAAAGTGAGCATTTCCAGCCGAGGGTACAGGACTCTGAGGAGGCCCCTTTAGTGTATGCATATTTGTACGTATGTATGTCTATATATTTCCATTTAAATACATTCATCATCATCATATAAGGGAAAAATTTGCAAGTTGGTGCAGTGAACAGGATACCTTTGTCCTTTCCACCACCACCACCACCATTGAGCCTGGTGCTCATGCTGCTTCTATGCCATGGGGCGCGCCCCAAAACCTCAGCTCAGTAATATCTTTATTTAGACTGACGCTGCTTCTCTTCTCTCCCAACTCTACCTTTTTAAGAATGCTACTATTATTATTATTATTGCCAAGTTGTTAATTTGGTTGAGTCGGTCACAAAGTCATTCTTCTTGCTCATATCATTAATCATCAATAAAATGCGCGAGTTCAGCAAACAGCCAAGCAAGCTGTAAGTCAATAGAACTGTATCACGAGAATGACTTTACTTTATACTCTGTCCGTCCATCATCATCATCATCATCAACATCATCGTCGACGGAAAGAGAAGAAAAAGTCATAAAAAAGAAACTACAAGCAAAACTTGCTGGTCATTAGCGTGCAAACGCTCAATAATACATAATGAATGAGTGTGCCATGTGTATGTACGTACGTACGTACACTGCAATGCACTGCATTTCCTTTCATAACCCTACATCTCACTACTAATAATGTTCTACTCTTTTCAATTCACGACCACGTTCATTCTACATCCGTATAGCAGCGAGAAGAACAATACCAGCTCGAACGGACAGAGACGGACACACAACTTGACTTAAATAGCACAAAAAAGAGACGGCAAGTAAGTAAAGTAGTATTAAAAATAAACAAAGGTACGGAAATAATAATAATAATAATAATTTTGCTAAAAGTTCTCTGAGTTCTCTGTCGTGGTCGTTGCTATTTCTGCTACTGCGGCTGATATTTACGTTTGCATGTGTTTGCTCCTTGTGCACTTTTTTATGCTTAACTTGGACAGGTAGAAGCAGCCGCAGCAGCAGCAGCGGTACCCTTTAACCTAGTGAAGGCAGGTAGGTAAGCACAAATTGTTTGTAAAGCCCAACCTAAGAGCAAATAAATAGAAAAAAAATAATGTGGTTTTGCAATAATAACATGACCATGGTCATGTGCAGAAAAAAAAACAATGAATTGTAACAAAAATGATTTAGTTGGTCAGGGCAGCGCAAGGTTGCCCGTTTACCGTTACTCTTTTT
>JAHZMT010003277.1:0-11342 GCA_027743785.1 Sinhomidia bicolor
GTATCCCAGTACCACCACCACTACGACAACACCACTCCCCCAGTATCCCAGTATCACTACTTCATCCCCCAAATTTTATTTTCCTCCCGAATATTCCAGTATCATGACCACTACCACTTCACCCCCCAAATATTCTCCCCACGAATATCCCAGTACTACCACCACTACGACTACACCACTCCCCGAATATCCCAGTACAATAATCACCACAACCTCACCCCCCAAATATTCCACCCCCGAATTTCCCATAAGCACTACCACTACGACAACATCACTCTCGGAATATCCCAGTACCACCACCACAACCTCATCCTCTAAATATTCTCTTCCCGTACATCCCATTACCACTAACACAACACCACTACTCGAATATCCGACGACCACGACCTCGTACCCCAAATATCCCACTACCTTCACCACGCCCCCCGAATATTTACCTACAACTTATATCAGTAGTCCCACCTCGACATATCAATATTCTGGTTCGGAATCTTCCGAAGGATACGCTGTGCCATATCCCAGCATAGTGCCACCTCCGCAATACCCTTCATCCTATCCTTCTTCCTCCCCCAATTCATATCCTTCAACAGCACATTATCTCACCTCATTTCATCCTTCATCTTATCCAACTGAATATGCATCGTCCTCTCTCCCCACAAATTATTATTCAAGCGCATATCCAAACTACCGAGCACCAAACCAATTATCCTCCTCTGAACCCGAACAGAGTTCCCCCACTGGAAGAAATTACGAGGAAGACGATAGCGAAAATGTACTTTTCCATCCTCCAAACTACCCCACAGGATTACGTCCAGCGCCATTGAGTCAACCAGTTTTGGTTAATCCACCAAATTACGCCGTTCGACCGGTCTTACCTACATTACCATATTCAACAGCTGCAGGTTGGTATACAGAAATTTTAAATTTTACGTTTTTTACAACAAATAAGTAAATTTAAATTTCCACATCCAAGTAAATTTACTATTAAATATTTGTATCTCCCTTTTTTAAAGCTTCCCCTGGTTTCATTACGTACCCATACAATCCCGGCAGTTATTCAACATCATACAATCCACCAACTCCGGCAGTCATCGGAAGAGCCTCTTCTCCTCAACCGCAACCTAGTTCCACCGGCTACCAATATGTCATTTCCTCATCAACTAACCCCACAGTCAAAATGCTCGTAACATGTCAGTTTCCACCACCATACCCATGCATACCAGTACAAACTCCTCCTCCTACAGCACCAATGCCTGTAGTGTACGGCAGATAAAATACAAAAAAAAGATCATTGCGCCTTATTCCACGAACTAGAACAATACAATGCTAAATTTCAGCGTAAAATATTATTAATATTTTAATACAAAAAATATTTTTTATGAAAACACATTAAATTAATCACAACACAATACATACTTGTGTAGCTAATTATTATAACCATGCTATTAAGATTTATACAATAAAATGAAAATATTTTTACGACAAGAGTAGTTTCTTTTTTGAATACACATACTGCACACATTAAATGAACATTATTTCATTATGGTATTTTTTAACTTTAAACAAACCGTAGTACAATTATCAACATGCATTTTCCTACTGACTTCCTTGCTAAATATTTCCAGAGGTCAAAAGGTAAATCCCGAACACACGGGAAAATCAGCATTCCAAATATATGAACAAGCAAAATTGTTTTAAAAATTACATTGTATTATTATTATTATTATTATTACGTCGTCATAGCCTCTTCAGGATTTTTCTAATGAAAATCCATCCGATTGTGGCAGTATACAAACATTGAATCCTGACGATGTCTTCTTTATCAATGACTTTATTTCATCGGAAGGTCGCAAAAGTAAAGCTTTTGAAAGCAGATCCAAGGGACAAAAATATTTGAGCAAGCCCGTCCAATCTGATGATTTCCAAGAAAAGCACAGCTATGTGCCACCTCTTACCTTGTCACAATTAGCTAGTTTGGAATCTCCATCCAGTGCATTTGAGACGGATGAAAAGAGAACGTTTCTTGATTACTCGGATATGATCAAGTTGAAGAATAACAGTAGTAATAATAAAAAGGAAGGCATGTTTAGAGATCTAGGAGATGTCGATGATGCGGGATCAGTGACGGACGAAGAGGAACCAGAGAAACCTAGAGAGTTTTTCAATTTTATGCTCAAGACTTACGATAGGCCTTATAAAAGCGAAAAGAGAAAATTTCCTGGACAGCCTTCTCGAGTTGCGGAAACGAGACGAACTAAAAAGCCCCTTAAAAAGGATATGATGACTGGTTTGGATGGAAAAGTCAAAGGAAAAAAGAGAAATTCTTCTCATGCGGAACGTAGAGAAAAGTCAACCAAGTTTCCAGTTTTTGTTCAGCATTTACTGGATACAACTAGCAAGCAAAATAATACACCTGCAGTGCCACCTGCGGCTACCTCTGCAGGTTATCAATTTCCAGACTATTCTCAACAGTTTAAGACAAGACAGGGTCCTACAAGTCCAAGAAGGAGTCCGGGTCCGGATGGTGGAAACATGATGGACATTTTAAGCGGCTTAGGACCTGACAAAATACAACAGATAAAACAATATTTGGGGACTGTGGGACCTAGTCAAAATGTAGGTAGTGGTGGAGGTGGTGGAGGAGGAGGAGGAGGGCGCAACAGGGATCACGATAGAGGATTCTATAACGGGGATCGAGATAGGGACTACGATTACAGTGGAGCCAGTAGTCGCAGTGGTCCTTATAGAAGGGAGGATAATTCCGGAGGAATGTATCGTTCAAAACCTTATAACAGCATGGATACACGCCCGTCAGAATATAAGAGCTTGCCGTACTCTGGTTCAGAGAGATCAAAGAGACCAATGGGTAATTATTGTTGTAATTTAAAATATTTTTTTAAAATTGGAGTGGAAAACGAGTTTGTATAATATTTTTTAAATTTAAATTGTAGCTGGCAGTAGTAGCGATAGCGGAGACCGTTATCATAAAAGTAGAGAAATGGAACATGACACTCATGACAGCATGTATCCGGGATCATCAGAATTTTCTGAAGACGGGAAAATCCCTGATGCTGTAGTAACCAAAAAGAAAAATCCTCACCGCAGAAGAATTAGATTAAAACGAGATGTTTCCGGGGAAAGAAAATCATCATCAAGGAGGAGGAGGAACGATGATGGTAATAATGAGATGGCAACTTGTAGGTGGCTATTTAGAAAAGGAACAGATTGTAAGAGGTTGGTAGTCAAAATGCAGTATTGGATTGACGGTGTGAGGGACTGTAACAAGGAGTATATATCCATAAAAGGGAATGGGCGCGCGGAAGAAGACGTTCGGTAAGCGAGGCAGAAATTCATTAGTTTGTTATAGTAAACGAAGATAGTTTATATTTTGTTTTTTTTAAACATTTAACAATTTTGTAGACTCTGTGAAGCACAAGAAAATCTTAAACCGTACGTTGTGGAAGGAGAAAAGGTCTTCATTAAACATTTCAAAGAACCGTCTGCAGGACCCGGAATGACAAAATTTAAAGGAACGATACAATGCGAGCAATAAATCTATCTTTACATTTCCTTATTTTTAGATCCAACCAAAATTACTGTATCAATGTACTAGCCTGTTTAGTTTGATAACTCTACCTATTTCTGACTACATAAAGGGAAACGCAAAAAAATTAGTTAATAAATCTGGCACTATATACAACTATACCACCAACTGTTATTCCCACGAAACTTATGAATATTCACAACGAAAAAGTTGCACACGCAGAGAGAAAGAGAATAGATAATCACATTGTGACCTACATTTAGTTGGCTACTAGGAACAAGCATACCTACTTAACTTTGTTTGTATAGTAGACAATAGTAGTATGTATTTCAAAGTCAACTACTTTCGCCAACTTGTCGTCAGAGCAGCAAATAAGCAACATACTACTGAAAAGTAGGTGATACGTATGCCCATGACGCTTCTGGAGAGATTTCTAAAGGCTAAATAACGCAGGTATATTTTTTTGTATTTTTGCAAGCTTTGTTAAGCGCTGCATTTATGATTAACTTTTACGCTTTGACGAATGTTGCCGCAAGAATGATGGGCAAAGTACAATGCATAGGTATGTAGTTTTGATATCTAGTGAGAAAGTTGCGATGCGATGGTAGAGTATCTGTATCTGTACACTTAACTGCAACAATGTTATATTTCATGTCATGCAAAAATAGTAATTATCGCGAGAATTATTATTATATGACGCCATTGTATTCATCATGTCCATTAAACATCTGGTGATATCTGTCTACTTTTTCACTTTCCCAACGAAAATCTCTCATCATCGTCATCATGAATCCCATACATTTCAAATGAGGCACAGACTGCTCCTCTGCACACTTCCTTTCCAAAGGAATAGGAAGTTGTCCAGCACACTGTTCTTATTTTTTTATTAGTATAGTAATATAAATTAGTACTAGTTTTATATAGTGTGTGGGTGCGGGGAGGTCTTTTAAAATTGAAAATAGCTAGATGAATTCATTTCTGTGGAAGCAAAGCTGAATAAAAAAAATTCTTTTTATTATGCAAATACTATTTTTCCTTGGTTTGACTGCACTATGCAGTCAAACTGTTGTTGCAGATGGATTGTATCATAGTATAAATTCTTCGTCTACTTTAAAATCCTTTAAATTTTGCGGAAACGGTAAGATAAGAAAAAAATTAATTAAAAAAATGTATTTTATCAGTGACGTTTAGTTATAAAGTGTGGACGAATGCGGTGATAACTGTTCATATTTTTAAATGGTAGGCCGGTAATGAATACTATCCATTTATGTATGAAGTTCCCCCTGTGATTTCAATTATTATGGAGAATGAAACACTGAGAAAAAACTTTTCATATGGAAATCCATATTATGATCTCAAGAAGCATATTATTGGAGACACTTCATATTGGAAGAGTAATATTTATCACTTAAATTTATTTCAATTTTAAAAATAAATGTTGAAGAACATTTACAATGACAATTTGAATGATGTTTCGTTTCCAGTTCAGTATTGTGGTGTCCACTTTATCAACAAGGGAGAGGGATATATTTTGAGTCCTGATTTGTTTGATGACACAGAACAAAGAGCTCGGTGCATTTGGGGATTTGTGGTGAGTGAATTAAATGATGCGAATAAAATAAAAGGTTTTTACACGGATGTTTATTGGCATAATTTATTTTATGAAATTAACAGGGAGATAATTTTTGTACGCCTCAAATTGAATGTCCTAAATTTGTAGAAAAAGGTGGAGATTGTAGAACAAATTATTTGCAAGTAACTGACGGTGGCGAATCCTTTGTTTATCAGTAATTATCTAACTCTTAGTGTATCCATTTCAAGGACTGTTCAGTTTTTATTAAATAAACGACGTTTAAATAAATCTAAAATCTCTTTGTAACAGCTTTTGCGACAACAGTACAAAGCCAGTGGAAGGAAAGCAGTATCAAGCAAAGGGTGGAGTTTTAGATGTCGTCTATCGATTTACTTCATTTTCCAGAAAACCGGAATTTGAATGCTATGTAAAATGCGTAAACTACCCAGGTATTCCAGTCTCTTTGCGTTTTAGTTACTCCATTTACATTACCATCATATCAGCTAGAAAAACACACTATGCTAAAAGTTCTGCTTGAATATTTTTTAAAGTAAATTTTACTGTCTCCGGCTCAAATCTTGTTGCTGGCTCCGGCAAGCTAAGCGTTTCAGTTCATGATACCCCAAAACTGCTTGAAGACACGCTTCCAGCTCCTCAGACCTACAAAGACTGTCGTAAGTATTTTCCTAAGTCCGGTGAAGTTCTTAAGAAAACTTGAGACTAAATTTATATAATCCTTTTCTTTCTTTTCTTTAGAATGTGGCATATCTAATGAAGGCGCTGGGGCAAATCGCACAAGACGAATTATCGGTGGAAGGGAAACACTTGTGAATCAGTATCCGTGGACATTGGGAATAATAAGTAGATGGGGAAAGCTGCCTTACTGCGGAGCATCTCTAATCTCAGACAGATTCGTACTCACAGCCATGCACTGCGTTGAAGAGTAAGTCAAGCATAAGTACCTACTTAACAGTCAATTTCCCTTTTCAACTTGTACCACAATCCACACAATCAAATATAAAACGACTTCTTTAGCAAAATTGGTTGGCTTATTGCATAAGGTAACCAGGCATGGCAGTCTGCAATTCCACCCAATTAGCATTTAATTAATAATAACCTTGACAGCAAACCAAGCACGATAGCATTTCATTTTTATTTCCCACTGGAAAATTTTATCACAAATTCCAAGAATAAGTTTGCCTAATGAAAATACTTTCTTGATAGACTAGAAATATTACTTTTTTTCAAGCTCAGACCTTGTGTTCGTCTCTGGAGATCACTTGAGAGTTTCTTTTTTCTTTATAAAAATATAATATTATTCCAAGTACCAACCTTTTTGCCTAAACCACCATAATATATTAAATTATGCATTTTTTTCTTGGAGAACGCAGTATTCTTTTCATTTCATTAGAAATCCCTTGAGATGAAAAATATTTTTAAAGGTTTTGCCTTTGCCTTTTCTTTCAGTGAGGATGTGGAAGACATAGTTATTGTACTAAATGAGCATGACTTTTTCAACGACACGGAAACAGTGGGTCCCACAATTCGACGTGGTGTAGAGGAAGTGATTCCATATCACTATTACATGGAGTCAACATTTTATGGTGATCACGCCTTGTTAAAGCTTGACCGTCCTGTGGAGATTCAAGCGCCAGTGTTTAACCCAGTTTGCTTGCCCACGTCCGAAGATGAGTTGTATCAAGGCAGAGAAGTGATTGCGGCTGGCTGGGGAACTACAAAAGTATGTCATTTCTTACGTATATGCAATCAAATAAATAAAATATTTTTTGTAGTATAACATTTTATGAGAAAGTTTTATTATCTTTATGTGTTTTTAGGGTGGTTTTGGAGCTTTGAAATCACCCAAATTACTGGAAGTTCCACTAATGGTGTATAGCAACGAGGCGTGTAATGACTACCACAGTCACACTCCCCCAGAACCCCCACAAGTTACTGATAACATGCTGTGCGCAGGTAGATAAAATGATAAAAAGCTTTTAAAATAATAGTCTGGCGTTGCCAAAAAGAAATTGGAAAATTTACTGCAGTGGCAGGTCTCTAAAGAGCAATTATTATGAAAGTTTATTAAGGAAATGCTTTTATATTTATTTGTAAATAGGATATTCAGAAGGTGGACGGGATACCTGCGCTGGTGACAGTGGTGGTCCTCTTATTGCTAAAAGAAAAGAATCAGGAAGATATGAACAAATTGGGGTAACATCGTGGGGATATGGTGAGCGCACCAGTTTACTCAACTATTTTAAAGTAAATGAAAATATGTCATTTTGACGTGTATATTCTTGCAGGTTGTGCTATCAGACTAAATCCTGGTGTGTTCTCAAGAGTAACATGTAAGTCACCTTTAATTTTGTCTGCTTGGGGAAATCTCTTATATTTTCAAAAAATTAAATTTAATATGAAATTATACACACTTGTTCTGTTTTAGCATTCAATTACTGGATAAGAATGCATACAGTTGACGGAAGATTTTGCAGTTAGCTTATTTTTTAAAAAATAGCATATATATTTTTATATATTATTGTTATTATTATTATTTCCGCTCTTGACTTATTTTCTTGTTATTAATTTACACATTTACGTTATTACACTACTGCTGTTTTGTTACGCTTTCTTACATCTGTTGAATATTTTATCACGCATTTAAAAAAATAAATCAAATCTGCACAATTTATTTTTTTAACATGTCAAGGACTCTGTTTATTGAATGTTCGTTCATTTAAACATAAACCTGCAGGATCCCGCACAATGCCATATTTAACAATTCCTAAAAAAATTATTAGCTGACACTACTAGCACAGATTACTCATTCACCAACAAAAAATATACAAAACACGATCGTGTACCATTTCTCAAAACAATTACCATTATTGCTGCTGTGTCATACATGTCATTCATGTTGTATTCATTGTCACCATTTACGTCAGCTTCCTCTTCTCTTTTCCTCTCCATCGCCTCCTTGTAAAAAAAGCACCGTTTCATCCGTCCGTCATGATAAAGTAATGGGCTTCAAAAGCAGTAATAACACCACATTTGATAATGGTACAATTAAACAATGCAGTACGAGTACAAAAATTAGGTAGATTTATTGGGCATGAAAAAAGTGGGCTAAATAGCATGACCGCCCTCTGTATATTATGCAGTTTTGCTAAACTGATAACCTCTAAGTAGTACCCAAGAAGAGCTACAAAATAGCCAGAAAATAATATGATGAAGATGCAGTCATGCATGCATCACGAATGGTAGCCGGAATTCGAATGTAACAAATTGGCAGCAACATTGGATAAAATACCAGGTAAACTACCTATTGATAATGATCATGTACGTATTATGTATGAATGACGCCCTCGTGTGATCAATGACAAGGAAATAAAATAAACGGTAACAATGAAGTATACATGTATATAAACAAGTATGTGTGTATATATAGGTAGATAAAAAAATTTTATGTCGACGAAAACAACACGACAATACACGTCTGGCGTTTTTGTACCAGTGTCGTTCTATTATAGACATAAAATTATAATTATTTACCATCAGCATTATTATTTAGGTGTGTGCATTTATTGTATTGTTGAACCAACTATTATTATTATAGTGTGTTTTGATACTCGACCTGATTTTTTTATTTAAAAAAAAATAATAGTGCTGAAAATTTAATTGTAAAATAAAGTTTGGTGAAAGTTTGAAAGGAATTAATTTTTGTGATTTTTTAGTTTGAACGCAAAAATATTATGTGCTGCCAACACGAGCAAAAGGTGCACACGTATTTGAATATAATTTGAGGTTTAAGAATAATGAGAGCATAATTGTAATACATTTATTTTTTTTATTTTTAGGGTAAACTGTTTAAAAATGAGAAAAATTTGTTGGTGATTGTTTCATCGAGTGTGGTTGTCCTTGTTGCACTTTTGGAATCATGTTGTTCCCAAGTATGTTTTGTGAAATGCTAACAACGCAGTCGTTTCAAAAGAAATTTTTTTAGGAAGATTTAGCAGTGCGTTTTAATAAAACTTTATATTGTTTAGGGTATCCAGCAGCTGGAATCGGCAGAAAATAGTGCAACTCCTCCATCGATAATTTCTTCAATAATAAGGAACAGACCTCCTAGTAAGATTTGTTAAAATATTCGCAATTATAGCAATTTTCTCAAACAAAATTTTATACGACTTTGGATTGAATTCAGTTCTTCCATGCGACTCTGATAAGGAGCTTCAAGCGGGAGATGAGTACTTTATACAAAGTCCGGGATTTCCAAAATTGAAATATCCAAACTCTGTACAATGTGCGTGGAAATTCAAGGTATGCTATTGAACACATTTACTTTATTTAAATATTTTAAATGCCCAACTTATCATGATTTTCTCCTGCATCACAGGCGGATAGCTGTAATATGGGAATTAGCTGTCCAGATTTTAAGCTAACAGATTTTCTGTGTTTTGACCATTTTGACATTGTTGATCATAACGGGACAATGGTTAGGTATTGTGGGGAGAAGGGGCCAAATGATGCATTTCTTTCCGAACAAGTGTCAATCACATTTACCAGCAGTGCATGGTTTCCCAGTATGGGTTTTCGATGCAGAGTTGTGTGCAGAGAAAGTGGTATGATAAAAATGCAAAAAAAAACAACATTTGTTTGCGTGCATTTTAAATACTATTTTAAATTCTTATTTTTTAAATGCTAAATTAAATGTTACAGAAGGACAATCGCCATTTCCTAAAACCCCATTAAACTCATCTGATTGTCGTAAGTGTTGTCAGTGTTTTAAAATGGAATTTTTACAGCCATTTTGATTGCATTTCAAACGCATGTTGACTGTACTTTAGATTGTGGAATTGCTAATCAAAAAGTTCAGAACGGAGAGCCAACGGACATTTCTTTGTTTCCCTGGCAAGCAGGACTAGTTCGGAAAGGAGGCTCGTCTCCAGTTTGCGGAGGAACCTTGATCAATTCCAGATATGTTTTAACGGCAGCTCATTGTGTGCAGGGGTAAGTTTTCATGATAATGTTTTTTAGACTTTTGAGTATTTAATTTTAAAGAAATATACTGACGACTATGACAACAGGCGCACACCGTACAACCTGGAAGTGATTTTCAATGTCACAGAGTTTGGTGGAAATGGTGGTCAGCTAATGGAAATCAGACGAACCGTTGACAACATTTTGAAGCACAAAAATTTTACCTCCCGCTTGGACTATGATGCAGCCTTGGTTCGGCTTTCGGAGCCGTTGGTCATTACAGGATCTACTGGAGTGAGTGTACTACCCGTGTGTCTGCCAACTGAGGAAGATCTTGAGAAAATGTATGTGGGAGAGACTGCCACGGTATTGGGATGGGGATTAACCTCACAAGGTATGTAAATTAAATGGACTAAATAATAAAATCTGAAGCAACAAGTCGTTAAATTTATTTATTCAAAAAATTAGATGGAGAAACATCTCCCGTTCTGCAACGAGCAGATGTGAAAGTCATAAGCAATCAAGAATGCTCAGAGTATTATCCAACCGTAACAGATAGAATGCTTTGTTGTCACACTCCGGGAACGGATGCTTGCCAAGTAATAATAATAATAATTTTTTTGCTTGGGTTTTTTTGAATATTAATGTGTGAAAAAAATTAATTTTAAGCACGTATATTTCCTTTTTTATTTTTTTATTAGGGCGACTCAGGTAATCAAACTTTACATAGACATTATATTCGTACTTTCTCTGCATTTTTTGAAAACCATGGTTTTATTATTTTCCATCTCATTTTTATTTAAAATAGGAGGACCTCTTCTAGTTGAAGGTGGCAAAGTTGAAGGATACGCTAGGAATGGGGTGAACTCAACCGATGAAACGTACGTCCGTTATGTGCAAATTGGTATTGTTAGTTGGGGCCAGGTATGAGTTGAATGAATAAAACTGACTACCAATATAATGAAAATAATATGCATCATATGCCTACATATATGAATAGTAAGTACACTAACACATTGTCTAATTGTTTAGGGGTGTGGAGTGAAACCTGGAGTGTACACTAGAGTCACAGGTAGAGTTGCATTTTATTTCATAGTTGTCCACGTATTTATCTACGTGTTTCTGTATGAATATTTATCTTCCTACAACTATTTTTGTTCGATGGATAATACTCGACACAAGTAAACCAAGTATGTATATTCTATTGTATTTGCAGAACTGATGAAATGGATTGCTACAAACTCA
>JAHZMT010003278.1:691-22851 GCA_027743785.1 Sinhomidia bicolor
GCTGTTTGGTTGGTTAAACTACTGGAAGTACATATCACCAGGATGCTCGCCACGCCACAATAAAAATGGACAACAGTGCATAACAAGCGGTTTGGGTGAAAGCAACAAGCAAAAGATTATTCGAAGTGAAATAATTTTTATTTGGCCATGAGTACCTACCACACACCGTATTATCTTTTGGCAAGGCTTCTTACGTAATTGAATTGATGCTGCAAATGCTATTCAGGTGCTGGAGCCAAGACGATAAAAAAGAGTGTTGAGATGGCAGACGTATGTATTGTACGTAAGCATATGAGTATATAAATACTATTTTGTACCTTATTCCGTTGCTGCTCACTCATTCCAATTTAATTTGAAAAGTGAAGGATGACATATTATGTCAGTACGCTTATTTATTTTCAAAGCGCAACATGACTCAAATTGAAATTTAATTTTATTGCTACTTTGGAAAGCAGGCATTTTTTACCTTTTAATGCGATTAAGCAAGTTATGAAAAAATTGCGACGTAATTCTACTTCTTCTCTACAAGCAGCAAAATTATGATATAGTTTTGTAGTCTCTTAATTCTTCCTTTATGTAATGCGATATTAGCCAATTAAATAGTTAGTCAAGCCTGGTAATTTAGACATTTGAAAAAGTTTCATCTAAATGCGTTAACCTTGAATGTCTTCACTGCCGTAGTAATGGACATGATATTTGCCCAAGTAAACATAAGAGTTGTCTACAAATAGAATCATTTATTTCTTTTTCTCGAGAGTTTCACTCGTACCCATTTTCATGCCTGTTTACACAGACTTTATTTACACCACCACTTATATTTTCGTAGATCTCTATCCGCCTGTTTTCCCTTCACGCTAGTCCCCATCAATTTTCAATCATGCCGGTTGAATTGTTTCAAAACTTTTAATAAGCGACCTAGATACTTTGGCTAAATTTTGTCAGCAGCACAAAAAGCTACAAAAAAGTGAAAAGTTTGTCTGACCTTCAAACCATTGTTACATTATTTTCTCATTTTTTTGAAGGTGCTCCACTCGTAAAAGTTTTTGACCACTTTGTAATCCAACTTGCCGCTATTACATTATGGCATGGTTGAGTAAGTAGGTATAAATGTGTAAGGCACACAATGCACGCCCATTCCATATACAAACATACATACAGGTTTTTAGCCCATCCATATATGTATCCCACTTGTCCATCAACAAAAAAGATCTTTTGTTTTTGTTGCCACTTTTACTTTTCGTTAGTATTCATCCAGGATACTTCCTGAATTGTTCACGAATGGGTGAAAAAGTTTCAGGCTGAAATGTTGTAAGGTAGCAAGCAAGCAGTAATAGTAATCGTTTGTCGCCTCCGGTGAAAGTGGTGTTTCATGTACCCTGCCAAAAAAACGAAAATCACTTAAAAATGTATCCCCATTTCATTTGCACAGTCTAGAGACAATATTGCGTCAGGAGCTGGTGGTGCTCGTATTATTGCATTTTTGCTTCGACTCTTTTGCATGACAAGCGGGCCTTCCCATCCTAGTTGACTTAACGGATACAAAATGGAAGTAAACGTGGGAGCGAATGAAAAGAACAATGTTATTATTATTATATGTGACTGACAGAGTCTGGGTAGGTATGCATGTTGCATATGGACGACAACACGAGTTGGCGTTATCTGGCAAAAAACACACACACGGCACGGTGTGTGGTGCTAGCTGACTGAATGGTTACACACTGTCTGTCGTTTACGACATGATGATGTACACGGTTCATCTAGTACTACTACAGGACGAATGTACATAGAGCTACAGGGTTGCAGCACTTGGACTTTCTTGAAAGAAAGTAAAAGTGTAGTACCCTCTCCGTCTCTCTTTCTCTTTGAAGAACACCCTTTCAGTCAACTTGATCTAGGTTCTCTTTCCACGCCATTCCTGTAACCTGATTTACTTCATCTCTGCATCACATTACATATGACGATTGTCAATTGTGTCTTGGTGTGTCATCATATGCGTTTCTCTCCTTTTCTCACTTTCTCTTTATTATCAACTTTCCCTTATACAGGATTATTTTCACTCTACTACCAAAACTCTACCTTACCATGAGGCCCATATGCATGCATTTCTCTTTCTACTTTCCATTCTATTTTTATGCAACCCCAAACGAACGTCAGAAGCACACGCGGACAGATGAAAAACGTTATTGGTGATGGCGGCGGCGGTGGTGACGATGATGGTGGTGGTGGCATGCCATATCGTTAAATATTTCTACATTTTTGCACGTTGAAGAGCGTAAGAGTTCCAAGTAAGATGATCGTTTGATGCTGCTGTCTGTAGTTGCAGATAAGCGTAAGCACTTTGATGGCCACATTTTCAAGAAAAAGGTATATAAATACCTATACATACTTGCATGACGTGTGGGATCATCATGTAATATCAGAAAACGTATACGAAAAACTTTCTTTCAAAACCACCCGCCATTTTTTCACACTTACACATATCAAGAAAAATGTTTGATGGTTTGTGATGTTTTGGGTGTTTCCTGAACAAAAAAATGGTAACGCTTGAATCAGTTGAATCCAATTGCTGATGTGATGATGATGGTGACACAATATGTACAAATACATTTTGTTTGAAATGGTTGCTGTAAGTAAAGTGTATCAAAAAAACTGAAGAGGATGGGTTCGTAGGTACACCTTATGATGATAATACGATGACGTTGAGATGAAGATTTGACAAAAAAAAGATACTTCACGGTTTAAGGAACTTTTCAGCTGAATTGGCAATACGAATGTAAATTGCTTTTCCTGTTTGTTCAATATTGGATAAACGTCGTATATGTACATACCTACGTGCGGCTTGCGTGTATGCCTATTTGTTTAAAGGTGACATATGCATGTGACACTAAAGAAGAAAAATATTATTTGAATATAATATTATTATCCACCCAGAAAAAAATATAACTTAGGTCTCTATTTGAACAATATGCTGGAAAAGTGATGTTCCTATTATCATTGGGTGGTGGTGTGACAAGTGCCTTCATCGCGAGAGTGTAAACATGTAGGCATCTACACTTGCTTTCATTTCAACTGAAATATTTACACAAATGTGGATCAAAATGCTATATCATCAGGTTTCTCGTAGCTTTACATAATACATTTTTTTTGTATTTGCAAAACTCGTGTATTTTAGCATTGCCACAAGCATACTTTCACTTTCTGCGTATCTCATGTCCGCATGATAAATATGGGGGAAAAGAAGAAGAAGACACATTTTCATTCGAATGTTGCTAAAACATTTCTCGCAAATTTATACCAATGCATATGGATATATTTACATTGTTGTCACTTGTCGTTTTTTTCTACCGACTTACAAAAAACTGATAGACACTTTTTTCTCGTGTGAAATAGGGCAGGGAAAAGTGTTCGTTGGAAAAAGAAAATTGGTAGTAAACACCTAAAGAGAGTTGAAACGACGCAAAAATTCTTATAAAAGACTTGACGCATATTATGAGTAAATGGGGCACTGTTTTTGATGTCGGTAGGTACTTTATTATTTTTATAGAGAGGCCCAACTTTGTCTACTCCATTTTTTTGTTTGTCATGGAATTTTATGGAAGCGCAGAGATGTGATTTACTTTGTGCTTGCAGCAGCAGCATAAGCAGCGCTGCAAAGGCATGTTTTTATCCCGTGTCGCTTGATTAAAGACCGCGTTGTGTTGCAGTTGCGACTTAAAAATTTAGCTCTACCTTTTCTATCCACATTTCTCATCTTTTATACGAAATATTGAGAGTTCAATAAAATGTACTTTATTTTAAAGCCCAGCTACTATGTTGCAGAGGATAATAGAAAGGTATGCTGTCAGGATTCTATTGTGTTTTCTTCAATGACAGTGAGTAATGATTTCGACATTTTGCTACTACACAAAAGTTATATTGTAAACAGTGTCATTTTAAGAGTACAGCACAATGCATTCCTGTGTGAATACTTTATCCATGTAATGACCGCAAACATGCCCACCGCAAAAAGGCTAGGGTTTCATGTTGTAGCAATTTCGTGTGTGTGTACGTATGTTATCGGATTTACATATATATTTTGTACATGGTGTGTGCTGTGTGAGGTGGTATGTTATGTTGGAAAAGGAAATAAAATGTTATGCGTTTTTATCACTGACTCGCAATAAATGTGAAATAAGCGGTTATTTTTTCGGTAGCATCTGGAAATAAATGAGCTAGCGAATGTAATATCAAAGTTAATGGAGTTTTTCTAGAATTTTCTATCAAAACACTTGTTACTACGAATGCATTAGGCGAACATGAAATTAAAAATTGGAAATGTTTTGAAAAGTTGTTTTGAAAATAAAGTTTTTTTGCGACGAATCCACACGTAAACAGATGTAAAATAATATTTGCCAATTTACTACGTAGTAATAATGTATTCCAGCAAGTATGATTACTTTACAAAAGTTGTATGTATATGATTGTATCAATCAATACTGTAAGCATAGTTATATCATTATCGTCGTCCAAGATCTAATAACTTAATTTCACAGTTCTGTTCACTCAAAAACAAAATATGACGCGCATTAATATTGAAAGAAACTTTAGTTGTACGAAACTTAAATAAATTGTTGTAGTAAAATAGTCAAAAGTCATAACAAGCAGGTCGAGCAACAAGTGCTTTCATGTGCTTATAAATCCATTGCCAACAGCGTTTCCTCAACTTGTACAGCTTTTTTTGTACATAGGTAACCACAATCCACACGCCACACCTAATTTATTAATAAGCAAACGTGAAGAAAACTTCTGCAAAAATTTTTGCCTTCTCTGCATATCTGAAGTAGCAATCATCATCGTGCTGCATAATCGCTGTCTTTGCTTAAAAACTTATTTGCACATATACACAGCTATAATTTTCATTTTTCATATAGAATCATACAGCACCAAGCAAGTTTCCGCTCGCGGCATCTGAACTCCATGTTTATCCATTTTATTTTAAAAGCATCGCTTACATTCTACAAAATCTCTTTTGACTGGAGTGCGTATCAATCTACTTTATCTACATTCCTGGCAAGAGAAGGAAGAGTGATTTGTTTTCGTCAATACATTTCTAGACACTGATTAAATGCAGACAAGTCAAAGGGAAAAAGAAAATTAAACTGGTTACTGAATCCATCAAAGGAGGAAAGATGAGGAAGGAGAAAGCAAACAAATTACGTATTTCGCATATTTAGCATACCTATACACCCAGCTATACGTACAATGTGCCTACGCATATTTTTGGCTGTACAGGCAGGCTTGTGGCCTTATTTCATATGAAAATCACGATACATACATACCTACCTAAAAACCTTAAGATAAAATGCACAGCATTTCAAATCAACTTTAAACTGTAAATACATACATTAGTGAAGGAATGTCAGTCAGAGGGCTGGTTGGTTGGTTGGTTGGATGGTTGGTCGGTGGTGTGGTACGTATATATCATTTGGGAATTCCAATAAATCCTATTATTAGAAAGTAAATCCACTTGTTTTTATTATTATTCACTGTGGTAATACATATGTTAATATAATGCGCGTTCCACTTTCACTGCAACAACGCCATCACTCTACCACGACGAACTGCCACTCTTCTGTTTCCTCCTCCTCCTCCTCCTTTTTTCTCATGATGCTGCTTCTTTTGCGTTCTTTTCTCTCTTCTTTTTTCGTATAAAACAAAAAAAAACAACCCAGGCAGTCAAAGCCAACAGTCAAATAGTTACTCTCTGTCTCAATCTCTACCACTTATCCTCTCATATCATTCATTCTCTATTTTCAAACTGGAATACATTTCCCTACTCCAACAACGTATCAAACAAGTGACATACGTACGTAAAGACCGCGAGGCAAAAAGGATTTCTATCTTCTTTTCTTCCTAGAACTGGGACAGTAGTGTTGTGAAAGGAGTCTGATATTATTTAAAATGAGGTTGGGATTAGAGAGAAGGACAACGAGAAAGGGAGAGGAAGAGAAAGAGAGAGAAAAAAAGGGGCAGACAAAAGGGACTTCATGTAATTCTAATGTAAGTAGTCGAGAAGCTTCATTTCATCATCATCATTGTGAGATTAGTGCTATAAAAACAAAAGATAATAAAATGAGTATTTGTGTGGGAGATGAGGAAAATAGCATTACTATCAGCACTACCACTACAGAATAATAATATGAACAGCTACCTATTTGGCAGTGTTGTAGTAGCAGTAATAGTAGTGGTAGTAGTAGTGCTTTATATAGTGCTACAGTTAAAACTTGGGCTGCTAACTGACAATAAAGATTCATTTGGCGTTACCAGTTGGGCCTTTGTCTCTTTTTTATTTATTTATACCTAAACAGTAGTTGCGAACGTGTTTCACATACATCATATTATGTTACGTAGTGGTTTTCTGTACAAGTACACACAAAAAAATAATCTTTCTTTCTCTGCGAATTATACGAATACAATTTCCGTGAGGAGAAAAGAAGCAGCAGCAGCAGAAGATCCATTTCCTTGAAAAAGATTGCCGCATGTATCGTTTGCATAATGGTTTGTTTCACTATCAAGCCTATTTATTTACATGGTGTGAAATGTAATAATGTTCAATGTAGGCGTGTGTTCAATTGAAGCTTCATGTGAGTGCATTGCAATAATAAATGTGCTCAAAGGGAATAGCAGACAAAGTCGTGGAAGTAGAAAAAAGTAATAATATAAGGCAGATGCTTACACAGAGACCAGCTCTATACGATCCAAATTTGTATGAGCACATTTCTACTACTCTGAAAGAAACACTTGTACTCCATGTTCTTCTTAACTGGAACTATTACAACTTACAACTTCATTGAACTACATTCATTCAAATTCAATCTGTGTATATAGCTAGGTATGTTTATACACAGTCATGCTGCCGTTGCTGCTGTAGCAGTACCCTTTTTTACGCACTCTTTACTTTGCACCCGCTATAGCAGCCGTCAATAAATCTGTTGTAATTTTTATATAAATTCTCTCTGTTGAGGAGGAGACGCCATCACCGTCAACAAGCAAGCAGCTTCATGAAGGAAAAAAAGTGGGGAAAAGGAAGCAAAACCGCTTTGTGTTGGTGCGAGAGAACGTTTGTGTTTCTGCGAATAAAAGTTCAACGATGTCCATGTAATTACAAGCAAAACTACTGCCATATAGCAAGTTTCTCACCACCACCGCACCAAACGACAGCAAGTAAAGCACACAAAAGTAGTGATAAGTAGTAGTACGGCAAGGCAAGCTTCCATTTTTCTTTCGTTTTATCTTCCACTCGATTTTTTTTCTCCTTTAGATGTTGTGACAAAAAAAATGTTGATGTTGTACCAGGAAATGTTTGGTGGTTTTTTTTTCTCTCTCTAATTACATACACGCTCTTGACGCTCTCTACACAGAGAAGAGCCAAAATAACAATTTTTCTTGCTGCTGCCAAGTTGGCCAAGATTTAGTCGTATAGAAAACAAATAAATTGCGCATGGAAAGCAATTAAATAAAATAGTCGATGGCAAAGAAAAAGTGGTAAACAGAGTTGTTTTTTTGACGATAAGGTGAACAGCAAGTGCAGAGTGTGGGGTGGAGATGGGGTGCACGTTTTTAATGTGTTTGATTACAAACCTACTGCAAAATCGCTGGTCAGAGGTCGCACACGCAAAGCAAAACCAGTAAAAGATAATTTAATGGGCATCATAACTTATCCACCACTACACACAGCTATTAACCATTTTTTTAGCCCGTGTGATCTTTCCAAGAGTCGTAAGTTCATCAAATGCAATGGAGTTCCAGTGTAATTTTAGTATCAATTGGAGCGCAAATAATATAACGCCCATTCATTTGCGACTATTTTACCATAATATTATTTACGGTATTTTTGGGAGATTGATGTATTGCAGAAAAGTATCTCTTTCACATTTTAACAACAAGTCACACATTACGACGACGACGAGGTTCAGTCTGAAAGGAAATTACAATCTATTAAATAGTTAGTGCAGTGATATAGGTAATATAATCATAATAATGTATGTTCTTGAGTTTACTTTTGTAAAATGTAAAAAAAAACATGATAATGAAAAGGCAACAGATCATCCAAAAAGGAGGTTAAGCTACAAAATAACTTTTTTATTCTGCTCACGTCAATCCCTTAATACAAAAGCTAGCTTGGGTTATTAGACGCTCATCGCTCATCCATGCCGAGCTTGTTTTCAACCTCTTACAATAATAATAAAATCCAGCTAGCTAACCCATAGTAAAGTGGCAAAGTAATATGTTTGAAACTTTCTATAAAAACCTTATTTAGTAGCCTAAGCCAATCTCATCGTGAGTAAATCTTATCAACTGCATATGTGCTCAGCAAAATTATACGCCACACAAAATAAATAGAAAGAGCTTATATTCGAAATTTTAAGATAACAGACCGACACACGGAGGTTGTAACATTAATAAGCTGCTTTACCACTTATTAATCCCATACTTTTAGCATTATTATTATAGGGTAAGTACAAATACCTATCGAAGACACAACGTGCCTAGATATTATTGGTGTTTTTTTAGTGAACTACATTGTATCCAAACTGGGGAGAAGGTCTAGTCTAACATAATGTCCGAACTAAAAATCCTTTTTTCCACTCAAAGGGAATGATGGATCACATATTGCCTCAATAACCTTTCTTTCCCTATATTTTTGTACTCTTTTCTAGTAATGATTATAATCCGAGCACTATTATAAAAACCCATGGCATTTTACTCTAATTGTATCTAATGTCGAGTCTCGGAACATATAGGATTTCTTACAGGAAATAAGATGGAGAAAGCAATGAAAAAATGTGACAGCCCAACTGCGTGGAGAATGGAATGAAAGAGTTGATAAACGAAACAAAGCTACTACTACTACTACTGTCTTTCTCGGTGATGAAGTAGCATTGAACAACAAGAGGGATCAATGATTTGTACCTTTCTGCTTCCGGCAACGCCTGCTGTGATTGCTGATTAGTCCGAGGATTGTCTATGTGTCTTGTCATTTTCCTCTCTGTCTTCCAAAGTAACCAAAAACGAGTTAAAAACCTGTCTTTCATGTTCATGTATTTTTTTCTCAAGTAAATAAAGTAGCGTGAGAAAGAGGTTTGATGAAAATGCCAATGAATGTCTACCCACGTGTCGCATACAGGATATTACGTAAGCCAAACCGAAGGATATATAAAAAAAGTGTAATAATAATTAAGGAGTGCACTATTCCATGAGGTGATAAAATCAACTGTCTGATGGATTTACGGGTGATGAAGATCATCACACCAAACGAATAATGGCATTCTTTTGATGTGTGCTCTTATTCAGTAATTCAAAGAAGAAGAAAGTCTTTGTCATCTTTTAGGAAGAATACGAAAGTTGTCTGGAAATTGGAATCTCTCAAAGGCAGCCAAGATGCTTCCGATCTTTTCTTTTCGACTAACATAACGATAAGTAATCTATTCCACCACACAGTAGTATACGCATTGCTTTGTAGATAATAAAAATTCTAGTAGTAGTAGTTGAGATAATGTATTATTAAATAAAAGGCATACTCTTTCCATGGACACACAGTAAAATGACAAAGGCTTCTTCGTCTACTTTGATCAAAACCGGCATGAAGGCTGACAACAAGCCATAAAACTTCAGTTACTACAACCATGAATTTGATTCATTCGGCACTCTAAAAGTTAGCGGAGAAATAAGTTTTATTACTTATTACTTTAAAGTACATAAACGAGATATTATATTGGGCTTTAATGAAACTAGCAGATGTTCACTATCAAAGGCGGATGTAATAAGTGCATATATATATGTACCTACCTACTACATACATTACATTTCATTTCAAATTAAATCACAGACTTCAATAAAAGGCGTATGGTATATATCTCCCATCTTTGAACTGAACTCTGATGCACACAGCATAGCATGCTTTTTTTAGCGTTCATTGGAGGAGAGATGATAATATCATGAAACAAAAAGTCATTTTCAAGGTTGGCATGACTGAAAGGTTAAAAGAATGACAGACGGGAAAAAATAGCGTGCCTTTCATTCCTCTTTAATGATAACGAGTACCAGAGTCTTTGGGAGCCATTTAAACAAATAAAATATTTTTGTTGTCTAGCATGCTTTTTCCTCGACTAAATGACTAACAGACAGTTTTCCAACGTAAAAAACGTACGTGCTATATTTATATTTTTTTCTACAAAATTCAACCGTCCACCAACTTGATACACGTCAAGTAAATCAAACACCCTTTGAATTATTCATTTAAAAAAACTTTCTTCAAAACACTGTTGCTGTCCTAGCAAAACAATTCTCTGTGTTTTCTTTATCATAAAAAAGAAAGCTGATATGTATGCCATTTGCTGAAATTTCACACTTGGTAGGTTCAATTCACAAGGCAATATAGACACGTTACATATTTTTCCTTTGTTTCTTTTTACAAACAATAGATAAAATGTATTGTACAAAAATAGTGCCTGCTTATATTAATATCATCATCGTCATCATCATCGCCAGACACACACGTTGTTATAGTATACCACTTTAAATTACATACGCTTGGCTACGTTTATTCCTTTGATTTGGCGCTGGTTCTACACAATATACATTCTTTGGTTAATTTTCTTGATTTTTTTCGCCTCTCGTAAAGTTTTTCTCTCTCGATTCCTAACGATGAGTTGGTAGACGAGAGAGAGAGAGAAGAAGAAGAAGAAGAAGAAAAGAAATGAAAAAAAAAGAATATCAAACCATGCTTCATTTATACATGCGTGCTGTTTGCCCCTCTGGTGGTATTTGCTTTCCACTATTTCTTTTATTCTTATTTCAGCTTGCTTTGCTGGCCGATTTATACAACTGCTGGACTTTTTCCAGCGAAATTGTGTAAAATGCTAGAAGTTGGATGAAAAAAGCAGAAATATATAAACTTACAATGATATGGTCGCGTTTTATTTTACAAGATAGTCTATTGGAGAATTTGGGGTACGTGACTTGTAAATCTCACGCTCAGTCTTGGCAAAACTGCGCGAACAATGTATGTATATTCCCCAAAAAATGTATATTCATTGGTAAATTCCTTATATTATCTACAAAATGCGATCCTCCGAAAATCCTCCCCGTGAAATTTACCAGTTCTGTACAAGACATCGTTTTTTACTAGTTTCATTTCTTTTATTTCTCAAACAAACGCAACAGCCCTGCTGCTACTGCTGCCGCTATCATCAACATCGCCATCATCGTCAAGATCCTCACTTGCCAGCCTCTGCGCCTCTGTCCATTCCGCAAAGAGCTACGCCACGAGAGTTGACACCAAATGAAAATATGTAATGTAATGGCACGTGCTTGCCTTTTCTTCATTCTAAGCCAGAGAGAGAGAAAGAGAGAGAGCAGTAGTAGTAGTACTAGTAGCAGTAATGACGTGCATGTTTTCCAGTATCTTAGTTAGTTTTATATTATACGCCAGACTTGAACATGATGCACTTTAATACTCACTCGCGCACTACTCTTCTCTCCATTACCACAATTACGGAGACGATACAGTTCTTAGTGAAGATGGAGTTTATATTGAAGTCCAATCTGCTGCGCAGCGTTTGTCCACGGAAATGTCATTTCGTTAATAATGTCCATTACTTCCTGGTGGTGCTGCTACTGCTATTGCTGCTGCTGTAACAAAGTTGTCGTTTGCACTGGATGGATGAAAGCTAAGCCAGCAAAGTCATGAGAAGAGAGCACATTTTTTATGCAATTTCTGGCAGTAATGTATGCGGATATTGTGTTTGAACCGAAGACTATATTTTTAAGGCATGGCATGCCAAACAAAGCAGCCACGAAATGAAATATGGGAATATCATATCATGTGTCTTGCATGTGAGCGCAGTTTTTTCTCAAACAAAACCTTTTCTTGTGCCTTGGCTTTGACTAAGACAGAGAGAGAGAGCCGACACAACGCAACGTTTGTTCCGACGAAGGCACGATGAAAAATACAATAAGTGTTCAGGATAATTCGCTAACATGAGCTTTGTTTGTTTGCTCATTTTGGAGAAAAAAGAAGGGATGGAGTGAACGACAATTCATGAATATAAATTTTGAAATGTTTGGGTCTATTCCAAATCGGGCTTTCCCTTGTTCTTATTTTTTATAGAGGTGATGTGGAAAGTATATATGGTGGAAAAAGTAGAAATTCTTTTAGCTGTTATTTTTTCTTTTATGCCATTATTATCTTTTGTATTAAAATATGCTGACGTAGACGTTTATGGTGCTCGTTTAGCTGGGCGTTACTTACAACAAAAAAAGGTGAAACTTGACAGTTTATACGCACAAAGTGCTTTTCCTGGTGCTACTGTACGTGTACATTTGTAGTAGTACATAGCACATAATATTAAATACAACACGCATGCTGAAATATACACATTTATGTCTTGTCTTGTCAAAATGTACAATTGACAGAGGAGACAATAATAATCCGCTTATTTTACTTGGCTGTTGTTCTGCAATTTGTCTGTCAAGATTATTTTTTTTGCAGAGTTTTGTTGGTGCAAGTTATTTCATCAAGTAATTTGGAAAAGGAGTGGAGTGACACTGCGTCAGTATAATGCTGAGAAAACAGCTGGATCTGTCCTGTCCTAGTTTAGCAGTTCAGCTTAAGTGTTACGTTACACCAGTCCAGCAAGCAGACAAATAATGATGTACATTTTTATTCGGTAACGAACGCATGTAAAAATGTTACGCTCACTTAAACTTGGCCATTTAAAAGTGCCAACAAAGCGTTGTCGTAACTTGTAACAAGTTCATTGATAAAACTTTAAATGCGCTTAATAAGAACATACATATTATGCAATAGTGCTTTTCAATATAACTTCAAGTTACAATACATGCATTTCTCATTTTAAAATATTACTCAACCAACCATGTTTTATTATATTTCAAATACATATATACCTATGTATGTATGTATATATTTTTTCATTTATAATAAGAATTACTACGACAATTTTATTTTGCGGGGATACTGTATAGAATGTGTAATAACTTTACAGTAATTCGCTCAATTGAGAGTACTTCATGTTTGACATGAGGCAATACAATTTAGGCGTTATAAAATGTGCCTCTGTCTGTTGCTGCTGCTGTTTGCATGCACATTTTTTTCGAGAAGATGTACTTACAACCGTTAAGCACACTACAAAACTGCTAAGAGGACAGAATACAAAATGACTTTATGATATGATGATTGCTATAAATGTCAACTTTCCAGCAGTAGTAGTGCTTTAACTACATACATACCTAAATAAGTAGCTATTATAGTATGCATGCAAGGGCACGGCTTCATCTTGCATGCGGAATCATTTTCAGCACATTTTCAGCAGTTGAAAGCTTTCCTTCTTACAACAGCTCATTCAAGATGACGATCAAGTTCATGTCTCCATTTGACAGAAAAGAGTGCTCTTACTTTGCACTACTCTAAAAAACCACAAAAATTCGCATTACATGATCTCAATCTTTCCAAGGCATGCAATGGTTGTGTCCAAGGCTGCTTTTACTGTTTACGTGCCCTTTGCCAGTTATTTTATATGAACCTGAATGGGCTGTTAAAAGCAGAGAAGAAGAGTCCCAAAAAAGTTTTAGTGTTCCCTTCTATTAACTGCCCCCAAAGTCATTTAATAATAATAAGGAGCGTGTAAGTAGTTAATGATTTTAACATGTTTGCCTGTCTCTAAAACCTTTACAAGTTTCTGCTCAATTGGTACGATTAAGCTTAAAATTGATGTAAACCACATCAGGTCAAAAACCTTTCTCGGTCTGATTTCCTATCCAGAATTCCCGACGGGGGATATACGAGACCGGAAATATATGGGTCAGGTCAAATACACATTATTCACATGATGTATTTCCACGTCGTTAACTATTCAATTGATGACAAGTTAATATTTAATCTGCTGAAATGACCACCATGTGGGTTTTCATGGACCAGTTCGTTATGGTGAAGTGACTCACTATATGTCTCGGTAGTTGAACTTCATCGGTTTGGTTGCCCCAATTTCTGTCACTAGCAATATTAGTTTCCCTCCCATCACTGTTGTTGTTACAAGATTACAGTAAAAAATATTATACATTAAAAAACCCATTACCATCTATATCCGCATCCGTCATCAACTCATCATCATTGCCTTAACTATATAGCGGCCATCAAAACAGTAGCAATAACAACAACACTAACCTATGAAATAAATAAATAAGCTTAATAACAAGCAGAAAACAGCAGAGCAGTCATGCAGCGGCTAACACTAATCGTTGCAGTAGTGCAGTGATTTTTATTTGTACAAAAACAAGCAGAAGAAAAAAAAGCAAATGCTTCTCGTTTTCATCTTTCTTCCAACCGTACTTTCAAAACTGTTCAAAATGCGTCATTCGTTTACTCATTCTATTGCTCTATATATATATATATTTCTTTATTAATCAATCAGCATGGATTGCAGACAGATATAAATGCACGCAGTTGAAAAAGGTTATTTTTAAGAAGCTAAAACGTCATCGTGGGTGTGTATGAGTGTACTTGCTTTAATTTCTGGAGAAAAACGACTGATATATTACAACTTAAAGTTGCTAAGCTGTTCATTCATTCCATTTAAGAAAACCGGTGAGCGAGCGCGTGTGTATATAAAAGGAAAAGAACTGGGATTTCATTGGAATTTTGAATGATGAAAAAGAAGAGGAAAAAAGCAGCTGAATATTGCTAAGCTGTTCATTCATTCCATTTAAGAAAACCGGTGAGCGAGCGCGTGTGTATATAAAAGGAAAAGAACTGGGATTTCATTGGAATTTTGAATGATGAAAAAGAAGACGAAAAAAGCAGCTGAATCTTTTAGTTAGTCATTCAATCTAACCAACCATATTTTACGCTCTTATGCAGAGGCTTGAGATTTTAATGGTTTACTACCTAATTTAACACTCGACAGGAGGCAAACTATTTGGGCGTTCAGTGCCAAATTCATACATACAATTCATAATAATAATTTTCGCAACCCACATGGTTTTCGCTGCTTTTAACATGAAATTAAATACATACATACACAAAACAAAAGTAAAGGGCAAACACATGTGGGCATTGCATAATAATAAAGAACTATTATGCTGATTCATTTCACTGTGTGATTTAGACTTGTTTCTTGTTTGTAAAACTGCAAATGTACAGACACACACACACAGGCTAATAGTTTTTGTAAGAAGAGGGAGTAGTAGTAGCGATAATGCAGTAAGTTAAGAAAAGTTGTAAATTTGTACTTGATGTCATAACAACAATATAGTTTTCTGAACTGAAGCCAGAAGAAACAAAATCCGCGTTGTTAGCTAAATGTGTGGAGCAGCCCAAGAAGCTCAAGGGCTAATTCATTCGATAATTTCTCTTAGCAAAAGTTTAGGAATTCTTTACATTTCATTAGTGATAAGAACATTTTTGAAAAATGTGGTTTACTGTATTATAGTTGGTTAGGTTATATTTCTACAAGTACTCTCACTCAGCAGAGGAGGGAAATTAGGAAGGTTGAGCTAACTTGGCTGATAAAATAAATGGGTGCACACAGACAAACTTATCAAAACAATAAAAGTACATACACAGTTATATACATACATATATAATAACTTGGGTTGCTCAACTGACAAGAATGGGCGGGACTAGCTTGTCAACCTCGAAAATCTATACTTTGACAAATCTAATTTAATTATCTTTTGGTGGCAGGACAACACGCTTGTTTTTTTTCGCTCAATTTATCACAAAAAAAACATTTCAAATTCTACAGGATAGGCCATAAGTATCATCGACACAAAAACGAAGAAAAGGAAAACGTCATAGTTTTCATCCAAATATTGCACAATACTTAAAATGTAATGTGATTTCCATGTTTTCCAACCACAACAGTATTAACTGCGGACAGGTGTATTAATACAGTTTAACAGGAAAGCGTTCCGACCAAAATGGTAACATGGATAAATATTTCAAAATCTTTACAAGAACTGAAAATACTGGAAGAAAACTACCCACTTTCATTGACTCGTGCGTTGAACTATTCTAAAGAATCGCGCTTGCTTGGAGTCTCCTGGAAGCACTGTAATCTAATATAAAAATTGGTAGCATACGTAAGTAATTGTATTTCGATGGAAACTCTCTGGCGATATAAGAAGATTTGTGCATATACTCGGTATTATACTAAATACGTTTTATTTATAGTTTCTCATCCCTTTCAACCTAATCTCAAAACAAATCTGAAAACCCCATATTATTTACTTTCGTAAGTTAAGACTCCTTTTTAGCTTCTAAACTAAAAACATCTCAGAATAAAAATATTGTTAATAAAAAGTCAAGCTCCTATAACGTTAAATTTTGGGAAGCAACTACATATGTATTCAATTTCCTCAATTCTTTGTATCCCTAAAAATCTTTTAAATTTTCATGTGAACATTGCAGACTTCAAAATCACATGTGCACCTACAGCCAAAAAACCGACAACTACACAGTTTGATTTTATTCTCTCCGTCAGTAAACCCATTTTTGTGTTTGTATTGTTTGGAAAACCTTTTATATTTAATTAATAAATCTGTCGAAGATTTATACAAGTGCTCATGTCACGAAGCTGTATAAATAAACTATTTTCCCAGTACGTTTCTATAATCTGTGTAATTCTATCAGTAGTAGTATATATATATTTTTTGCATCGCATTTCTTCTTTGTATATCGTTAAAAAAACTCCCAACAGCAATCCCCAGTTACATCAATTTCCAAAAACATTTTTCCCCCATTTTTTTCTGCATGACTTTGACATCAAAGTGAATGTGATGATCACAAACCTTTTTTCATGTTTTGGCAAAGAAAAAGACAGATCCATTTTGTAGCTGCATCATCGCCGATTTGTAGTAGTAATACGACCTCGGACATAAAGTTGATTGAAAAAAACTGGATATTATATTGAGTGAGACAAGCTTCTTTAAAATAATAATAATAATAACAACTTTTTGTTGTATGTATTTATATCCCCTTTTTCATTTGATGTTGTGCTTTGTTTCTCTCTCTTTCAAAAGAACACTTTTCAAGCGTTGTCGTCAGTTTAGTCTTAGACAGAGTCGTACTTGATCTGTTCTTTTCTCGACAACGCTGCTGTTGGTGAAAAAAAATATATTAATTCAAGATTCGCCTACTCAACAAAGTTGCAAAAGTGTAATGTAGTGAGTGACATTATAAGAAGGACTTTTGATGAAATGGTGGTAAGCGCAAATGCTGTCTAAAAAACAACAACACCACACTTGCCTGGCAACTTTTTCCGTCTACTGCTGCTCTACGTACTTTATTTCACTTTAGCTGAAGAGAGAGAGAGAGATGCGTTTCATTTGCTTGTCGACATCTGGCATGACAAATATTCACCGTAAATAATGCATCCAAAGTGAAAGCCAAATCCGTAGTGAAGACGATGATGACGACGATTCTAGCAAGGAACAAACTGCTTCTTAAGAGGATTGAGGATCATCGTACCATATAGCTTTTTAGCCAGCTCACAAATGTCAGTAAAGTGTATAGGTATTACACATAATATGTATTCTCATCTAGCAAAGTCTTCACACACTATAAATATTGTTAAGTTTTGTGAAATGAACTACACGACGACAAACTTTATTTTCTTTGTAAAACACAAGTTCAGAGAGAAACATGGTACAAGAAAGATGTGTCTTGCGTTGTTTCAGTCGTCTTAAAAAAAATGTATGTATGTGCCTCCTTGCACATCCTTCATACTTGACGCTGTTATGAATTGCCTTGGCTCAACTTATAGCTGACTTCTTTATTTAGTTTTTTTTGTTCATTTTTGTCACATTGCTCAAAACTCCAATCCAACTGGAATGAAAAAGAAGAATGAGTGAGTGGTAGATGGATGGTGATAATATAATGAAAAATCTAATATCTTACTTATTGTCTACTTTTTTCTATTCTTGCGCTCACTGTTTCAATTCTAATATTACTATTCTTTTTGATCCCTGTCAAGCTTCTAGATCCTCAGATCTATGTCTTCACTTTACTTTTTAAGCTAAGCGGGCTTTCTACATTCTTAGTTGCCTCCGCTATTTCCAGGTGTTTTTTTCTGTACAGAATATCTTTCGTCGTCTTTTTTCTTCTGCAAGCAGAGAAAAAGCATTTAAAAGCTACATTAACCAATCTCTGATTCCCATTACTGTTTATCTTGCTCTTGACATTTTTGAAATGAGAAAATATAAAGAGAGTTTATAAAAATTTGTAGCTACATATATATGGCCTGCTGCAGTAGGGACGATACCCACCCATTTTCTTTAAAAATGCAAGCTTTGAATTTTTCATTGTTATTTTACTTCATTGTAATTGCTTTCTATGGGCTTGGAAATATTTATTGGAGAGGAATTGCCCAATTCGAATTTTTTCTCGTCGTCTTCAAAAAATTCCATTGTGGAGCACATATGTAGTGTCGATCGATGGCTATTGGCAACTGCTGAGTCTGTAGAGGAAAATATCAAATTCATGGGAATGATAATTCTATCACTACAACAACTACTACTACTACACTGGAGCCGAACCAATGCCCAGAATCAGCAATGCTATTAACTTAAGTAGTGCAATGACTTTACTACATTTTTTTTATCATAGTTACCGTTTGACCGTTTACGTTAAAGGTCAAACAGACAACAGTATAGAATCCATCAAGAAGGCAATCCAGTTCCCTGTAGAACGTACATTCTTTTCTGTCTCATCTAAAAAAATCCTTCTTTTTTTACTACTGGTAAAGTTTTACTTCCTCTTATTTTAGTTTTTTTTATACACCGATAATATACTAAGTAGACAAAAAAGATCTGAACTTCCTGTATGATGTACACGTGGGCAAACATTCATGCCTATTATCATTACGTGTACGTTCCCCGCTATTAGCCTGGAGGATTCGCCACCGTCAAATGTTAGCCAGCCAAAGAAGTATATTAAAAGCTCCAGACACGATAAACCCGACTCCATAGAGGCGGATGAAAAAAATATATCTTGCCATAATACACCAACAACATCAAACAGCATTCCATTAAGTATGTAAGCCTTACTGTAAACATCTATAGGTACATGTGAGAAGTGAGAAGAGCTAATAGCTTTTTTTTGTCTGTACATAAGTAAGTAAACCAGGCTATAATTTGTACTCAATGATTAACTACCTAATATTGTCGATAAAAATTGATTTATTATATTGGAAGTGCCAGGACTCTTTATTTTTCCCTAAAGCAGTCAATGTTTTAATTACTTTCTAGAACAAAGTTGTGTAGACAGTAGAACATAAGCTCATCTCTAGGTTGAGTTTGAAGGACGGCTAATTAAATTACCTAAGTGAGAAGGACACGCATAGGTATTAATATATGTACATAGCTTGTCACAAGTTTTCGCTTTCACTCTCACTGGTCAATATTTTCTTTTACACATTTTCTTCAAAATGATAACAGTGGTTGCGTCAGACCAGACGGACTGCTAGGTATTTTCTTTTTGAAAACTTTCTGCTTTTTTTGGGTGATTTCTCTTTGCAACTTTTGGTTGAGAAGAAAAGAAATTTTTCAATACAAAAAATTGCAAAAAGTTGGACAATTTATGCAGCAAAGCATCTCTTTTTCATCTTATCTCCATTTGTTTCCCAAACGTTCAGTCTGAAAATAGGTAGTAATTTCCTGAATGGAGGTTTGAAACACTTTTCAGAAACAACTTTTTTTTAGCATCGTCTTCCTACTCAAGTACATACTTAATTGCGGTATTTTTCTCGTGAACCTTTTAAATGTGTTGGTTGTCATATTCTTTTGTAATTCTATAGTGAGCTAAAACTTTCATAGATAGTTTGCATGTAACCAACAAGTAGGTTCTTTCTTATATAATTTTTTAAAGAACTCGTCTGTTATGTTTCCTTTTGTTAAGAAACAAGTATCATGTTCTATTGTCACTACTAGAAAACTAGACGTATTAAAATTGACAGTGTTGCTATGCAAATTTATACTGAGCACTTTCACTATATCTACTTTACTTGACAATCTACCTTGAATAAAAGAAAGTGAGCAAAAAAGAGAAAAAGAACACTCGTAAAGGTAGCATTCCTTTGTCATACTGATTAGCTGGCTTAATTAGTTGCGCATTATCTTCCTGGAACAGAGGGAAAAGTTTTCTTTTCTTGTTTTCCTACGAACATAAATATAATAAATCACTATGAAGTCTTTTTTAAAAATTTTTGCTTCCAACTTGTCTCTTACAATTTTGAGATATATTTTTTGATTGTGCGCCAGAGAGAGTTATGAAAGGAAAAAACGGACTCACTTCAAGTGTAAAAAAATCAAAAGTTTGCTACAGTACAAAGAAAATATGTACATATCCTATGCACATTGTTCGCACAGAAGTATTATATTGAGATAGCACTTTTATAGTATCAAACTATTAATTTACGTTTTCTAAACGTTATTGTTACATATGAACATATGTACATGCTTGCATGCAACTTGTTTATGCTTTCACCCAACTTTTGATGCCAGAGCATGGCCTCAGCCCAGCTTTCACTTTTACTGTGGGAACTTTTAATGCAAGCAATGTAACTGAAAAGAAATAGTTTTTGTCGTTGTGACTGAGTTTTTTTAAAAACATGTTTTGAGCAGATACCAGTAGCATCTGTATGTTTTGCTTACGTTTCCCAATGTAAATTTTGTTCACATGCAACTGGTATCTGATCAAAAAACATTTTTAAAACCTAGTAACAAGTTGTGACCCACAACGAAAATCATTGATACATTGTAACTCATAC
The DNA here is from genome assembly GCA_027743785.1 of Sinhomidia bicolor. Lineage (NCBI taxonomy): Eukaryota > Metazoa > Arthropoda > Collembola > Entomobryomorpha > Entomobryidae > Sinhomidia > Sinhomidia bicolor. The sequence goes on from JAHZMT010003278.1 coordinate 21,517, forward strand.
TAACAGGCCTTCAGTGAATCCATGCATTCTTTTGTATATTATGCGAAAAAGTATTCAAACGGGATTCTCCAGTGTCGTAATCACAGGTCTGGAAAGCTAATGAAACTGTAAAACTGAACTAATTCTCCCAGTTCTTGTAGACTCCTTGAACTTGTATGTACATTATATAGATTTTTACATACGTACATGATATTAGTTGCTCACAAAAAATATATTTTAGATGTGTGGGCGCCAATTTAAATGTTAAACTGTCATCATCAGATGTGCTATGGTTTCACGCAGGTGTTATAACACTTTTTTGAAAATACGCAATTTTAAACCCTACATTAAATTGACTTGAGGTCTGCGTATGTATATTTATACCCGTCTCATATTACTGCCATTACCATATTTTTAATCAAGATATTATGAGATTTTGTTCTAAACGATATTTTCAATTTTTATGAACTTTCGCAACTTTAACATACCAGTTTGTCACGACGCGCTTTACCATTCGTTTTCGTTTTATGTAGTAGCCATTGCTATCTATATTGTTCGCAATAATATGCAAATTATATCTTGTATAAAACTAGGTGATGATAAGAATAAAATTATCATCCGCATGCCGCTTTCCACATACTCACCCTAACCCTACCAGACCTTTTTAGGTTTCTGTTCTAAGAATTTGAAATTTACAATTAGCAGAGCACAAAGTAAACTGAAATTGCATACGTGCATACCGACATTCATACATACATATATCCAGACTTGTAAGAAGCTTTATAATAAGATAAGAGCTTAAAGAAGCTTGCATGTATGTAGGTAGGTACGTGTTTTTGCTTTGTGCTTTTGTGGAAATTTATGAGCAACTGGCTTGTCTGAGTAGAACTTATCTTGTGTAACAAGCAAGCAATGAGAAATACATTTTTAGAACTTGTATGCCATTTATTTGTTCACTCTTCACAAAAAGACATGCACAAAATAATTTCACTTGTAGAAAAAGGGTTTAAAATTTATTACGCAGTATTCACATATTATTCTGCAGACTAATTTATCTCTTGCTAAATAAAAATGCATTTCAAAAGTTTCCTTTTTTGAGAAAAGACAGTTAGCGTTTTTTAATATTTTCCTTCCTGTGTAGAATTTCTGTTGGTTTTCTCATCCCGTTTCTTAATATCATCATGACGATATAAATTTATAAAAGAAAAACGCAGTAACTCAGTTGCTGATGTAATTCAATTTTCTAATCTCTCATTTTTATTAAAGGCTCCACTTCATTCAAACAAATTGAATTCAGAAAGCTTGTACGGTTGCATCAATAAAATGTTGCAACAATGACGATAAGAAATAATTTTG
>JAHZMT010003279.1:0-18657 GCA_027743785.1 Sinhomidia bicolor
AAAAATATTTATGCATAAAATGTACCTTGCTTGCATGCATGCAGCAATAAACAAGTAAATAAATTAGTTGATTGTATTTAAAACTTTAAAAAAATATATAATATATTAATACGTTAGTCATGTTTAACTACTTACTACATGTGCCTTAATTTTTAACGATATTGCAAGATTTCAAATGAGTGTAAAAGTTATTTTTTTATGATTATAGTGATGAAGATAAAAAAAATCATGCTAGGATTTAAAAGCGTCACTACTGGACTTTTGATTTTACTTTTTAATACCTAATCATCAGCAAAAGTTGAGTTTAGGTTGATTGAATAGAGAAACAAAGAATGAATTAAGAAATCATTAGAAAAATAACGTTCAAGTCCAGATGTTGCAAGAAAGCAATTTCAGATTGGATTTTAAGTGCTTTCTTTCATTAGAAAATAAGAAATACATTATAAACGGACAATTATATTCAGCTCATGTTCGTTTCACTTTGATACCCAGTATGTGCAAGCATCAAAATACGTTACTTTTTAATTAACCGCAAAATTATACAATGTTCAATGTTATTTTTTTCTTTATATACTTTTACTGCACACAGAACAGATGCACGAAAATTGCTAACAATATTAATAATGGTTTTAAAAAGTACAAGTTGAATGTTCCGCTGTGCTGGTGAACATGAATAGTCACTTTGAAAGTGAGATATTTCACTATAATTTTCAAAAAAACCGGGATGTTCAACACGTTGTAATGATTCATGTAATAATTTCAGGGAGAATAGGTTAGTTGGACAGACGGGACTACATAATACTTTTTATTAAGTATATAAAACGCACGCAAGCCTTTTTAGCAAGTGAATTTAATTCACTGATTATTATTGCAAACAGCTTTTTCTACTTTCTGTTTTCGTGAACTTTTTTCCCTCTACTTTTATCATTATCATCATCATCATCATCATCCTTCTCTTCAGCCCACCAGCGCAAAAAGATGCCAACACATTGTTCTCACATGATTTTTTTACCTGTTCCTTCGTACTAATAGGACTTATCCTTTAATTTTATTAGTTGCGTTGTGTTTTTTTTTCTTCTTCTCACTTTGATCATCACTTTTTTCAACTCTTCTTCGTCTTTTTTATCTGTTGTTTGCTATAGTTTACACAAAAGCAACATTTTCTTCGTTTTTTATGATTTTAATTTAATTTAATTTAGCACAACAGACTAAGCTAAACATACATACATCCATTATTGCAGCTATAACTCATTCATAGCTATTAATCCAAGACGAAAAAACGAAGTAAAAGCAGTTTCAAATTACTCTATACATTATTTATTATTATCATCTCGTCTTCATAAAAAAAGTTTTTTTTTACATATATTTCTCCGTGCTGGTTGGTTGAACATATTTTTAAAAGTTAAGTTTAGCTTGAAAACTGCAACTGCTGCTGCAATAAAGCAACCAGCTATAAATATGTACCATGCAAACAAGACATTTTCTGATTTGCTTCTTTGATCATTTATTCATTCATTCCTTTAGATTTGGTATGATGATATTCCACTGGTAAAAATGGCTTTGTTCACTTTTATTCTCTCCCTTCATCTTCATTTTCATCATCTTCTTCTTTAGCTCAGCAGTGAACAGATTTAAATTGGATTTTTGTATTTTATTTTTGTACAAGTATAACTACTGCTGTTTGACTGACTGACTGACTAACTGACTTTATGAATGAACGAAAGGGATAAATCTGATGGAATCTGCTGATTGCCTTTAATTTAATAATAATTCTCTGAAAAATGGCAGTTTTAAATTATATGGGCAAAAAATGTATATCGCTAATGGATTATTTATACATTGATGAACAGAACAAAACTACATAATTGCTTCACTCTCACTATCAAATCCAAACATCTCGAACAAGAATAATCCACTTCAACTTCATCCATATATACATATATATAAAACACAGACAACAAATTGAAAATATATCTTGCAACTCCCACTTGAAATTTATTTGTCTGTAAAAATATACTAAACACTATTAGCGTCACAGCTGCTGCTGCTGTTGCTGCAGCAGCTCACTCAACTCAAAAGCAATGTAGCGTCATAAGTCATATCATATCATGGTGGCTGCATAGGAAAATGGCGTTTTTCTTATTACACTTATTATTATTATTACCTTTTTTACCATTAGCATTACAATGATGATAAAAGACCGGATACGGAAATCAGTGGGTGCTACCTCTTCGTCTTCGTCTAAGCTTCTTCACATAAATATATTTTCTGAAACTTTGACTTGAGACAGGGCTTTGCCATAAGGCACATGTGCATTCATCACAGCAGCATCATCATCATAAACGGCAATCCAATTTAGATATGCTAATTTAATCTGCTTTCATCGATACCACTGCCACTTGCTGCCAGTTTAATTCATGGTAAGGTCCTGATAGTTTATTTTACTTTGTTTGTTCAGTTTGCGGTGGTAGTGGTTGATGGTGATGATGAAGATTACAGAAGTAAATAACAAGCAGCTTTAGGTTTAGGTATTATAGCGTCTCCTTTTTGTATTTTCAAATGAAATTTAAAATGACTTTGTTAAGAAGACGAAGAAGACTACATAAATATATTATGATGATGATGATGACATATTATAATACCATTCCGCTGTGTTGTTGTTGTTGTTGTATACAATTTTTTTCAATTTCCCTTTCATTTTTTCAATAGAATTTTATTTACAAAGACTACTGCTGTGTGTGTGTATGCTATCAAACCACTCATAATATTATTAATTTAATGTGGGATAGTAGAAAAAAGTCCCCATGGTGGGATTAATGGAATTTATTTGTTGTTAGGCACCAAAAAAAGAGAGAGATGTGATTATGGTGAGAGATGACAGTTTTTATTTCTTGTTGTCACTGTGTCGTCGGTCGGCGGATATACAGCGACCACCATTTGCATATTCATGTCCTTTCGATTTCATCCTGTCAGAGAACAAGACAACGCAACATGTTGCCGTTATAGCTACATGACGATGACAACAACGGCAACAAAAAAATATGTGGTTGCAACGGCAATGGCGATGATGACGACGACAAGATGAGTGACTTTGCTTTGGTTTTTCCTTTACTCCTTGCTGTTGACAAGACGATGACAACAACGGCAACAAAAAAATATGTGGTTGCAACGGCAATGGCGATGATGACGACGACAAGATGAGTGACTTTGCTTTGGTTTTTCCTTTACTCCTTGCTGTTGCATTGAAGAAGAAGAAGAAGAAATTAGCCCTTTTTCTTTCTTTTAGCTGCCCACTAATAAAATTGTGCATGGTCACCAGTGTCAGCAGCAGTCGACCAGCAAAAGTGCAGAGCAATATAAGCCAAGTGAGAGATTCAAGGATGACAATGATGATAAGAGCACAGAAAATATACGCATATTTCGTATTTTTTTCACGAACGAGCATGCACTTTGTGCGGTTTTTTTCTTCTTCTAACTTTTCATCCTATCTGTCCCTTCCTTGAAATTACCTGTATTTATTATGTTTTGAAAGAAAGGCAAAATTCAAATACAAAAAAATAATAATTATTAGCACCACTAGTATTTTGTGCGAATATCCTTGTTTTGTGAGCAAGCAGGCAGGAGGGAATCAGGATGAAAGAAGAGGGATTGTAAATTAGGTAGTTGAAAAAAATGTTATAATAATAATAATGTGTGATTTGCTGGTAACAGGGAAAAATCATGACACGTTGTTAATGAGATGGCCACGACCATCTAACAAAACTGTTGGCTTTTCTTTTCTTGTCTGGTAAACCAATGCAGTGCAGTGAACATAATATATGTACTTTTTTTGGTCTTTTTAAAAAGCAAAAGGTCCTGGTGGTACACGGAGCGTGTCCCTCTAAAAATAATTTTGCGAACATACGCATATGTACATACATACTCACATTTTAAGTCACTCAAGTAGGTTTATTTGGAATAATATGAGCATGATGATCAAGAAAATAAATGCAGAGTGACGGACTGTGACTATGACCAAGCAATGATGGTGGTGGTGATGCTGATGATGATGATGATGACGACAATGATCAAGTAAATTGGAGTAAATGGTCCTTGAGCAGGCAGTGCACACAAGCATGATAATATAGTACATAGGAAGACAACAAAGCAGAAAAAAATCGCACAAGGAAACTTTAATTTGAAAGGGTGAATAACGACGATCATGATTAAAGCAAAGTAAAAAGGCTAAAGCTGGGTTTTAGGATCCACCACCACCATCATCGTCATCATCACCTTAGCAACAAAAACAAGTTGATAATAAAAAGAAGGGGATCGTGTTGTCGTGATCCTTTTCTCTTTCTCAAGTCATTTTTCTTCATCCTTTTGTCACTTGAGTACTTATAGGCATTGTCACGGTGCTTGACTCCATTGAACTCAATTCGGTGTCGAGAAGAAAAGTGTTGTTGGCTTTAGACTAGAATAGAGAGATAATGTAATTCAATTCAATAGAATAGCCTTGATGAGAGTGATAGTGAAGGGAAATGGTGTATCTAAATAATGGAGTGTGTGGTTTAATAATAAACTTGTGTACCTAAGTAATTATTGTTGTGGTAAAAATTGACAAATTTTATTTGAATTTTTTCTCTAGGTAATGGACTGATATTGATATTATTATTCCTCCTTTACTGGACATGTCATGTTCACGGAGGCTTTCCTGGTCGGGGACCTCCTCCGCCACCGAGAGGACCTCCGTTATTATCCCATCATCCCCTTGCGCCGCACGGTGGACCCCATTCACATGGCCACTCGAGAAATTCCCCGTTTAGTAGAAGAAGACCCCCACCCCCACATCATCATCCTCATCACCGACATGGTCCTCCTCCTCCAAAATCGGGTAAACACGCAAAGCCCTCCCCACCCGGCGATTTGGCTGTTGCGGCACAAACCCTCTATGATTTGAGAGGATATCATGTTCCCATTGCTGGTCCTGACGTGCCCCGATTCCATAGGCAAAATGATCCTTTTACGCTGCCCACACCTTTGAATGGAAATCCAAGAGAACGGGGACTTCATCCATTTCCTCAGGATACTAGAACAGCACCACTGGTATTCCCCTCGTTTTATCAAGAGCAGCCTACACCTACGCCAACACGCTCCTCCATTTTCGGCCATAATCAACATCTTTCCCAGACGAGATTTGAGCCACCGGGCAGTTTCCATCTAGGAGGTAATTCGGCTTCCGGAAAGATAACTTTGGAACAACAAAGCTCCTCTTCCCGGGATCAATTCCGACCTTCACAAATTGACATAAGTCTTCATAATAATCAAGTGCTGTCAACTCCCCTTCCCTCTTCACCATCTCAATACCCACAGCAACCGCAATTATCAAGTAATCTGGCTCCAGAGACGAAAAATTTGGGAAGCACTTCAAGAACTAGGGCGCCCATAAAACTGTCCAAACATCAACAGGAGGATCCTTTCGTGTACGTGTACGACGAAGTTGACTATGACGAAGCAGACGAAAGTGATTTTACTCTTGGTGGAGGCGGAAATACTAGACACAGAGCCCCACAAAGTCAAATAAATAGTAACAGGATCACTCCATCTACGTCAACTACAACTGTTGCTCCGTTAAGAACCAGAGAACCAACCGTTGTACCAACGCCAAGTGCATTCCCAACTCTGCATAATCATCATCAACAGAATCAGTATCTGCACCAAAATCATCAAGCACTTTACTCCACCAGTACCACCACCAAGCAGCCAACAACCACGCAAAATAATATTTACTACAATCCACAAAAGGATGACTTCCGCGATCCATTTAGGGAAGTTCCAGGAAATTTCCGACCACCAGTAACACCTCGTCCAAATGTGGAAATTGTGCCTAGTTCTGAAAGGAAGCCTCCTCCAGACCAGAGTAACGCTATTGTGCCGGCGTTGTCAAGACTAAGAAATGAGGGAAGAGAGCAGTATAATCGAGGTCAACCTGTGATTCCCCCACCACCACCACAGAGCCATCACCAGATTCCTTTGATAAACGACAACTTTAGACGACCAGTGGTCCCACAAACAACAACCACGACAACAATCTTGCCACCAACAACATTGGCTCCGCATTATCAACGAGACAATATTTATAATATTCTACCTCAGGGACGGCAAGTCAATCCTAGCCCGCCACTACAGCACCAGCAAACGCCAGTACCGTACTTTCCAGCAGGATTGGACCGAAGACCTTTTGAAACACAAAATGAGATTCCAACCAGTCCCAAACCACCAGTGAGAAATATCCAACCCCAACATACCTTTGACCAAGTGGTTAACCTACTGCAAGAAGAGGATGAAAATCACTATTCCTCTCAAAATAATAATAATAATAATGCCGGGGAAAATGCACTGTCGGATCCAGGTTACAACACACGCAGTAAACTTCGTCCTGTGAACACCATCATTCCAAAAAATAGAATCCCCAAAGAGGATATTCTTCTTCCACCAAACTTTCAGTTTACTCATGGGCAAGATAACACAACGCCATTGAATCCATTCTATCAACAACAGGAAGTTCCACCACAAAGGGTAAGAGGCGATCCTACACAACAGCGCGTTAGAGAACAAAATCAAGTGACGAGAATACGCGAGGAGCTTCCAAGAATTAAAGAGGAAGTTCCTGTGCGCACTCCTCAAAGAATAAATTCAAATCAGCAATCAGTTCGCAGCAGGCCTTCCGTCATCTTTCCAGATGATGACTATGACGACGATAACCAAAACTTTATAAACCATAACAACAATCGACATCATAATCAGGTAATAACTGCCAGACCACCAACAACAACAACCACAACAGCTCCACCTCCCCCGCCACCAGTTAGATCGAGGGGTAGACAACCACCACAAAGGACTACGTCAACAACGGCGGAAACTTTAGTGGAACAACAGGTTCCACAGAGAATAAGGACCCCATCGCCATCATCGTCCCCGAGACAACGACTTCGTCCAAATTATAACAGACAGACAACCATTCCTACTACAACCACTACCACTACGACTACTAGGACAACAACAACAAGCACTACACCTGCACCCACCTATGTAGAATATCCCAGTCAGGAATACCTTGATGATTATGATAATCCACGACAGCAATATCGACAAAGTCCATCACCACCACCACAAATTTTGGCTCCAGTTGTACAACAGCAGCAAAAGCCATTGTCTCGTTTCCCCCCATTCCCAGGTAAAAGTAAAGAAGTGGAACAAGAGCCAGTGACAACGCCACAGTCACCGCCCCTCAGCCAGAGACAACGTCCACAGGCGGCTTCTCAGGAGAGACCCCAGGGAAGACAAAGACCTGAAGGCAGAGGTAAGCAAAGCAATAGATTCCGGGAAACGACCACACAGGATACCGCCACGTCACCCAGAACCACTGGAAAGCCATTATATACCACTGGTAAAATGTTAAGTAAGGAAGGTGGTTTGTATGCAGGTCAGCAGATAAAGCTGAATCACGTTTATGGACAGCCTATTCCCAACATTCCAATAAATTCCGTGCTGGATAAAATGCCTGGCGTGTTGGATGGTAAAACGGTACTGGCCACTCCAAAGCCAAATTATGGCAGCCCTCAAAAACACTTGAGATCCAAGCAACGACCACAACCAGAACATGGACCACCCAAAAGGGTCAGACCAACGCCGAGATCACAACAGGTAAACAGTTTGGACATTGTGGAAACAGTGTCGTTGAAGCCCGTGGAGGAGCAACCAAAGCGTGTTCGTACAGGAAACCAGTTTATTCGCGGAGCTTCCGTAGAGAATAACAATGCTGGTGGTAGGGGCCAACAGCAACAAGATGAAGGATTGCCAAGGCGAAGGAAACCGCGACCAGGACAACATGCACAGCAAGGGCAAAGAAGACAACAGCAGCAGCAAGTTTCCACTTCGGCGTCTACACCGGACCCGTACACAGAAACAGTAAGCATTCACCCCCCTCGAGGTGGTGCAAGAGAGATTGATGAAGATGCTCCTCCATCTTTCCAAACAGAGCGTTCTCAAATACTCAGGGAACCATCAGTGGAAACTACAACTTCAGTGTCGACCTCACCAAGATCACGCCGTCCAAGACCGCCTAGACCAGGTGGAAAGCCAAATTATTCGTCATCCCAACAACAGGAAAATGCATCGGTAAGAAGCAGAGAATCTGTCAGTTTGGATGAACAAGATGATAAACCTCAAAAGCCTGTTAGAAAACAGCGACCTAGACTAAGACCTGTTCCACAATTAAATCCCCAACAACAGCGAGGTCTGCCCTCGGAGGTGATAACCCAATCTCAATCTGCTCAAGTTGACAGAAAACCTACAGATACTCCGGGAAGATTTTCAAGTCGATTTAGGGACGAGGAACCTGAAACGAGCACTGCACTATCCTCTGGTCCCGGTAGATTTTCACCACCCACATCAAGACCGACATTTAAGCCACCGCCTCCATCCAAGAAAAACTTGTCAAGAAATAATAAGCCACGAAAGGAACATCACAGTGTTGGCGACGGTGGTAGCGCCGACGACGAGTTGCCAGATTCTATAAAATTATCTCCAAAGGATGTAATTGCAAATAGAAAACCTGCCAGAAGAATCCCACCTGGTTCGGCGTCCGATAGGTTGAAAGCGCTCCAGCAGAGAAGAAACAAGGTATTTGGCAAGAATAGCCAGCAGGAAGAGGTGCAAGAGGAAACTGCGGAAGGAAGACAAATTCCAGTGACAAAACGTCCCAGACTCAAGCCATTTGTTGCTGCTGCAGCACCCAATAAGCAGCTAGAAGCTGATGAAGAAGAGGAGGACCAACCTCAGTTGCCACAGCCACAGAGATTGCGGAGACCACCTCAGCAACAACAACAGCAACAGCAAATACGACACCAATCGCAAGAAACAAGTGGATCCAAAAGAGAAATTGTTAATAGAGTAGCACCACAACAGCTTCTTGGAAAACCTCCAAGGAATGACGTGGACTACTATAACAACAAAGATGAAGAAAATGACGATTTTGAGGAGGAAGAGAATATCGAGTATAACAACAATGATGAACAAAGCTCACCATCGCCAGCGACCTCCACAACTACTACATCCACATCCACCTCTTCCTCTTCAGTGACACCGCAAACTTCTGAGAGAGCTTTTGTGACGGTGACAAGTCGACCGGTGGCAAGACCAAACAATGGAGGATTTTACAGGAACAAGTCTGTTGAGGTGACATCTGATGAGGCACGCTCGGTTTTGGGAATTCCACGACCTGCTGCTCCAAATCGTTTGAACGGAGGTAAGCGATTAAGACCCAGAAAGACAGCAATTTAGACAGCGACCTAGATTTAATAATCGGCCAAGGCAAAGGGAGGGTGGTGAGGGGGAAAGGGAATTGAACACATTCCAACCAGATTTTCAGCAGCCTAGACAAGCTCCACGACCTCGCCCCGCAGGTTCCGGAGGAGGACGACCACATCAGCAAAGACCTAGGCAACAACAGCGACAACGGGACAACGAGGATGAGGCAGAAGAACAAGACGTCAGCGAATATCGAGAAGAGGATGACAATGAGGACAAGGAAGAGCCCCCAAGAAAACAATTTCTTCACAAACAACCACAACAGAACAAGAATTTCGTATCCACTAGCACTTTTTCACCATCCCCTCAAACTCTAAGAAAAAAACTCAACGCAAGTCATCAGAGAAACACGGCAGAGGTGGATGAGGAAAACGACGAGGATAATGATGATCCCGAAGTTTCTTCACGAGCACCCTCTGCAGAAAGAACAACAGTAACTTCAACAAGCACATCGTCTACCTCAACAAGTACCTCATCATCCACAGCAGAAAATCTTCCCGCTCCCCTTCCCATTAGAGCCGGTCCCCAACCCATAAAACAGGGGCAGCTTAAAGCAAGACTTCGGCCAAACAGAAGACTAAATGGCGTGGGTGGAGGTGGCAATGGAGGTCCACAACCACGGGTAAGTGTATCTGCAAGTACAACACAAGCCACCATCACAACAACAGAAAGTAGAAAAGTGGGCAGAAGCAGGGAAAGTAGTAGAGAAGGTGGGGATGGTTTTGTTGGCGGCGGTGGTGGGAGGGTTAGAGGAGATGGTGGTGGTGGAGGAGAACTAAAACATGGCGCAATTCACGTTTCCAAGTCACCCAGACCCAGATTACACGGCGGTGAAGGCAGAAGAGCCGGGAAAAGGAAAGAGAAAAAGTTTATCGCGATGGCAACAGAAAATCCCAGTTTGCCGCTTGAGTCAATGTTTCCGGAAACGTCGTGAAATAAATGAAATGGAAAGTGAAAGTGAGAGAGTGAATGAGTATTTTTTTAAATAAAATATATAATTTGTGAGCAAGTGTTCCTCTGTGTTTCTGTGCTTTGTGTATAGTAGTCATGTTCGCAATAAAAAATATACAACTCGCCAAATAAAAAACGCCAACAACAACAAGTCTTTTTGTATAGCTTCATATATAATATTCTATTCATTCTCCTTGTCGTCGTCGTCCTCTTGTTAATTTTATTATATTATTAATATTATTATTATTAATTCTGCGTTTTTATAACGATACATGTAAACTTATGAAAGTAAGTGTAAAATAAAGACCAAGTTTTTTGAAATTGAAAATGATGATGATATATTATGCAAATTATGTTATGCTTAAACATGTAAGGTTAATAGTTTTAAAGCTAAGTTTTTAAAAAATTACAATTCTACACACGTGTTTTTTTGTTTACTAATCCTAATCATTATGTAATTGTAAGAAAAAAGATATTAACCCGTCTTGTATAATAATGAAAATTTGCGACTTTTTTATATAATGTATTAGTTGATATATAAAGATTGTAAAAATGGTTTAATGTATTTGTAAAAAGGACATGATATATAAATAATTAGCTAGAGTACTGCAGATGATGATGAATTGATGGATAATAAAAAAACAATGAAAAATCGAATATCAACTTTTTTATTTAAAAGGTTTTGGCATTATCATGTTCCATTTTGTAATAAAAAAAAGTATTACAAACAGAGAGTGTGGGAGGGAAAGGAGGGAAGCTGTTTTTAAATATTCATCATGCCGACGTAACAGTTTCATAAATAGAACGCCTGATTTCATTGTTTAAACAAAAATAAAGTTTTAAAAAGAAGCTATTGTTTGCATTGTTGGTTCAAAGTACTTTCGGACTTTTTAACTTGCACTTATCTGGTTCACTAACACGCTCTGTGTCTCCGATCGTAGAATATTACAACAAGAATTTTTTAAGTAGAGTTTTGGGTAGCGTCCTGGCAAACAAGTGAAGTCACGACGGTGACGATTTCAAGCAAAGGATCTATGACAAGCGAAAAATTATTGACACCGATGATGACGACTGTTTTGTAAATGACGGAAGAGTCAATGAAGAGATTCGAATTACTTAATGGCTTAAATACAAAAATAAAATCATGTCAGCTAGTGTTATCATTATTATCATCTTTATTAGCAGCAATCATGTGACAAGTTTGATGTCGGCTTGTACCTACTGAAAAAATGGATGAGTTTTGATGAATTACGTTTACAAAATCGGGAGAGGATATCCGTGCCTCCAAATTGAACTTTCAACAGTGACAAAACTGTATGCATAACGATAAAGTATAAAATGTAGTACTATTCTTGGTTTCAGGCATCACTTTACTTTTTGGCGTCTTCAGAAAAAAGTAGTGGGATCAGCTCTGAAATTTCTTAATTAAAAATTTCCAATTTCAAAGATTTTCCAAAGATTTTGAAATCTTTTACAACGGAAATCAAGTTCAGAACTTCTCAGGTAATCTTATAAAGATGAAAGTGTAAAAAGTTGTAAATAATTTAATTGAATAAAGGCATTCTTTTCTTTTGTGCAGAGAAATGGGAAAATTACGGAGCAACGACTATGTCTCCACCTCGGCTTGGAGATTAGTTGGATTGTTTCAACTAATTAGCTTTGTCACTTGCATTGACCATCCATCACATTACGGATATTACCCAAGCAGTACTCCATCTCCACCACCACCCCATTATCCCAGATATCCTCCTCCACCCAGGGACAATGAAGCCAATTCAACATCACCAAAAATTGTCGCAATTATCCCTTTTCCGCAAAGTCAAAACGAAGATTCCAACAGTGATTCTGGAAGCCATTACTATCCAAGACAAGAGTCTAGTGAAAATAACGGAGGCGACTCCCAGCAGCCGGTATACATTGTTATACAAGGTGGCGGCGATCAAAATCAACAACAAGGAGGATCACGGTCGCCTTACTCATCCTCAAGAGGTGGTGGCTCATCATCCTCTTCTTCATCATCTTCAAATTCAGCCAACACACTTATAAAACTGATTCAACAAGCAGGAGGGGGAGGTGGGAACAGTGGGGGCAGCAGCGGTGGCCGTGGAAGAAATTCACATGGTGGAAGCAGTTCCTCTTCATCACAGTCCAACTCTCCAGCGCTCAAAATAATTTTACCAGGTCCCACCACCACCACAACTACTCCCCCTCCTCCACCACCGTACTATCCCCACTATCATCACTCCCCTCATTATTCACCCCATCCTCGTCATCACTACTATCCAAGTCATTACAGCACACCAGCTCCTCCAGCTTATCCACATAGTCATTACTACCCACCAAGAACTCCCCCACCAAAGGTGTTAGTTAAGCCTGTTGTTGCAGTACAATCAACTCCGTCCCCACCTCACTATCATCCACATCATCATCCCCATTCCCCTTCACATTATCCCAGACATCCCGAGCCTTCCTACTCGTATTCCTACGTGGTTCATAGTCCTCATCATCAAGATTACAAGCGTGCTGAGGTAAGCCCGTACGCAGAATATCATCCACATCACTACCATCCATCAGCTTATCAACCCCACCACCACCCATACTCCAAATAGTGATGTGCTATTTCATTTAAAAAAATAAATATTGTGAAATTGTAGCACTTTACCAATTCATAGAAATACCTTCCTTTTCAACTCACTTTTACTCTTTATTGTACCAAACTTTTGTAAGCAATAAAAACAAAATAAAAAAATATGCAAAAATTCATGAATTGGTGTTTGACCTACAATTTTTCAATCTTTTTTTCAAAGCATCATATTTAAAATAAAGCATTTTTCTTTCTATCGGATTCTCAGGAAAGTCGACAAGGAGACGTTGTTCGAGGAGAGTATAGTCTTCTTCAACCCGATGGCCTGATACGGACAGTGCGTTATTATGCTGATGCCCGCAGTGGATTCAATGCGGTTGTGGAAAAAAGTCGCCCATCATCATAAAGTGTTCTTTTTCATAAACTAATTTTCCAGTTCAATTTAAAAACAGTTTTATAGTTGTAGTCAATAAACATTTAATTTTTTGTTCATCATAAACAGAAAAGACAATGATTTTTTTGATTCGTCACGCATAATGTTATAGAAACGCGCCGAGTCAAAGTGCATAGCTTGATTGTAACTGATGAAAACAACGAAATCGCGGTTAACTTTGTATATGCGTCGTTGCTCCTCACTACGTATGTTCTAACGTTTCTACCACGTGGCATGTTTAACACACTGATTGTTTTTTCACAAGGTCCTTCATTACTGCATCTTTTTATAGAACTAATAACTAAAATATAATACAACCCACTCATTGTTAGAGAATTTCCCAGTAATTCTTTTGCATGCTGGTTTTCAAAGTTGGATAATCGAGATTTTTGTTAATTTTTCAGTCTTTGTTCCCTACCATAAACTAATTTTAAGAACAGTTTAATTAACTGTACGCAAATATTACAACTTTCTGAGTTCTGTAACAGGACCTTTGAAATATAGGGAACGACCCGAAAGATTCGTGATACGTGACATCGTGATTTAGTATGTTCCCGTTTCGTGCTCTTTTCCATTTTATGATTTTCAAAAAATCCCCATGAAAAAGAAATCATGTCCAAGCAATTGGTTTAAAGTCGAAATGTTTATTAAGAATACTAGACTGACCTTTATAATAAATTATTTTTGAATGTAAAATTGGCTGGATTGAGTAAACCAGTAAACGGAAATGCAAAAACATATAACATCCATAACACCGGTTTTAGTCAAGTTGTTTGTTACTGGTTAACTGTTAGCTATTCGGTGTAAGTATACTGAGGTTATTCTAAACCATTTAGTTGAGCTTACGAACCTTACGTGGGTAGTAGTAACTTTTGAGTATTTCTAGGCTAAGGAATATGCAAAAACAAAAACAAAACCGATAATTTGGTTGAGTATTTTATCTAATCATTAAGTTCAAGTACGTGGCTCGATTGAGACGCCTAGCATCTTGTTAGCAGCTTTATAAATCTTTGGCGGCAACGACCTGACAGAAAAATCAAAACATTATTAATTGTACCTTGTTCAGTCTTGTCTGAATGCACCTTAATTGAACTTTTAGTTTTTAAAATGGTTTGTACATTACTTCATAAAAAAGGCAAATACCACCACTGATGGTGGAATGCAAACGCACTGCTTATCTCTTCTGATACCTTCAATCGCTTTTCTTGCAACATACTCTGGTTGTGTAAAGGCGGGCATAATCCAAGGAAACCTAATGCCCGAATTAATACGTACGTAATTGTTGCAAAGTAGTACAATTGGTACAAAAGAATAAAAACTGTAATATGTACCTGGTGTGAACAACATTTTTGGAAAATGATGTGTCGCAAGGCGTTGGATAAATTGTTGTAAACTTTATATTCAATGTTTCTGGTGAATTTTCTATTTCATCTTGTAAGGATTCCATAAAGCCATTTCTAAATGTTAGAATAAAAGTTTTGAGAATAATATAATAATCAAAATGTATTATTTATTTAAAACTGTATGTTTTTGCTCCTCACATTGCGAATTTAGTAGAACAGTAAACGCTAAGATTTCGAGTTCCCACTAATCCCCCTGCAGAACACAACGCGACAATGTGTCCTGTCTTTCGCTCAATCATTCTTGGGAGAAATTCTCGAACAATCCACATTTGACTGAGAACGTTCACTTCAAAAGCGCGGATAATTTCTTTGGGGTTGTGCGCCAAAAATGAATGGCAGGGCATAATTCCAGCATTATTAATTATCATTGTTACATCCCCCACGTCTTTTTTAACCTTAACAGAAAAAAACACTTTATTCTTCAACGGAAATCTTGTAAAACTGTATCCATACAACTTGTCATTCTTTCATACATATTTTACAAACCTGCTCCGTCACAGATCTGAGCTTCTGTCTGTCACTGACATCGACGTCATAGCCGAAAACGGTGGCTCCCAAATTTCGTAGCTCTTTGATTAATGCATCGTTGTCCCATTTGTTAATGTCGAAACAGACTAACTTTGCACCGGAACTGGCCAACTCCAAACATATAGATCTGCCAATCCCACTAGCTGAGCCGGTAATCTGGGAGGACATGAAAAGTAGCAATATAAAAGTGTGCAAGTACACATAAACATGTATGTTGTAATAACTTTGCTGTCTTCATTTCATCATACCAGAATAATTTCATCTTTTAGCGATTTCATTTTAGGAGGAAATATTAATTGCACGAAAGACTCAAAAAACACAAATAGTGTGTACATCCATAATATTGTAAAATCCTTTAATGCAACCAGCCAAAACATTAAACCACCCCCTTCACCTTCAAGACGACTCATTTTTAAAAATTCGTGTTCAAATTTTACTAATTTTTAGTCTGTAAAAATGTCAAACAGTACACATACGACGTACACACAGTGAAAAATGTTATGGTTATTGTAATACACCGCAATGACAGTTCAAGCTTAATTTTTATAGCTTTTATAGCTTTTATGACTTAATAATTAATTTAATTAGCTTGCAATCAATGAAACGTCAATCCTTCTCATTTAATGTGCAAGTTTTGTCAACTGATTAGTAAGTCGTCTACTCTTAGAACAAATTTATTATTTTTAAAAAATTTTCTTCAATGATGTATACACATGTATATTGTATGTTGCAAGTAATATGTTTTGTTGTTGTTTGTGTAAAACTAAAATGGATATTTCTCAATTCAACTCAGAAACAGATTGAACTACACTAACCAGTTACCACTACCATACATGCTCATGCTTACTTACTGAGGTTTGGTATCTCAAGTTGACCTTGAGACTGAAGTTGATTTCAGAAACAAATGAACTTGAGACTTATTCATTTCAACACAGGTACGCCGAGTAATGAATAAGTTATAAGTAGGAAAGTGGAAGCGAAAACATACACGAGAAAGGTGAAATTTAATATTTTTTATGTATGGATCGTTGTCACACATTAACCAACTGAAAAATATAAAATGTTATAATGTTTGAAAATTACTTAACTTTAAAATACTCTAAATGGATAAAAGTTGAAATTTTAAAGCATATTACTCGATTTCCTTGAAATAATCGACATTTTAGTGAATTGGCAAATGATAATATTAAGTCGATAGGTTACGATTTTACAATTTTTTGAATTTTATATTGGTAATAAACTTTTATTGAGAAAAAAACCACAACTTTCTGTAAATTTTTTTGTTGACATGCTTGTAAACTTGTAACTATAATGCTTTGAGGTAGAAAAGAGGTACTTATTTCTACACTAACTTAAGAATAGTTTGGGTGACGTTTGGCGAGAGCGCATATGTATGTTGAGTATCAGAGTAACTTTTTTACAGTTAATTAAGGCATGGCTGAATAGGTATGTTGAAAGAAAGTAATATTTAAATTTTCGGAACATTATTAATTATGATGCTAGTACTCTTTAAGACACAACTCTTCATTTGAACTCGTTTGTCAAACTGAATATGAGAAACAGTGCTTAAATTTTTATAATACTTTATGCAAACAAAACAATTTATGGAGAATCAGGATCTATGTAGCCTTGCTGGCATCGCCGGCAATATTAGCTTGTGTAAATGAACAGGATACCGCATGGAGAGTCCTAAATTAATTAACTTTTGTTGTGTCGCTCAATGCATTTTTTATGCTTTTTATAACCAATGAAACCTGACAACAATTATTAGGTTAGCAAATTAGCAACAAAGCAACATTCATTTAAATACAATAAACAAAATACATATAAACAGTTGGAGTACAATTTTCTACTAGATTGGACGTGGTGGAAACGGGAAACACTTATTGGCTGCTTTATTTATTTGGGCAAGAAGATGTCGTCGTCGTGTAATGTGTTGAAGTATCTTGAGTTGTCTCAGTTGGCTCTGTTACGGATGCACTGTGTGTGTTATCAACAAGGTTCTTCATCTTCTTCTGCCTCTTCCTCTGCATTAAGACTTCGTTCAGTTGTTGGAACAAAGAAGTTTTCTGAAGCACAGTCCTAAAAGCAATCAGTATGCTTTTAGCATATAAAGCATTTTAAATTTATAGCTATTAATCTATCCTGTTAAAATTACTCACCAAAATAGGATCGACACATTCAAACAATTCCTTCAAAGGAAGTGTATCGCAGGCAACTCTCAAAATTGGTTCTTGTAAAACTAAAACATAAATTATTTTTTTAACCATTAAACCATTAGTGTTATGATTTGTTTAAAAAAGTTTGTTCGTATAGGAACAGTAAATATCGTAATGGCAAACCTTTGTGGGAGCATTCTCTGATGATATGTCCTGCCAACGTAGCTGCAGCAGCGTAGCTAGTATCCTGGAAAAAGAGACGAAGACGCCCAGTCATACTGGCTCTGTCATTCCAGGCATCGTATTTAAAACTTGACCAATGTAGCTGCAGCAGCGTAGCTAGTATCCTGGAAAAAGAGACGAAGACGCCCAGTCATACTGGCTCTGTCATTCCAGGCATCGTATTTAAAACTTGTTAAATCCAATATTCCCATTTGCTCGGCCATGCATCTTTTAACGCAGTCCTGAGTTTTTAGAATTAAAGTGGGAATTGTAAGTTACTAGATTTTTTTAAAATCTTTAAAAACGCGCTGTCTAATGTTAGCACGTTAAAGTTTTATCTACCTGATCTTGCCCTTTTGCGTACATACAAAATTTGTAGATAAATCTCCGTCTACCTTCTCCTAGCTCAAATTGTTTGTCGTCCTACAAAATGTCATACAGCAACAATTACAAATGTGTCCAACTAATTCCCATGTTAATAGTGATGTAAATAGTGTGCTAATTTTTAATTGATTGCTGAGCTGCCTCTTATATTTACGCCTACTTACTGTATTGTACAATGGATGACAATCTAATAAAGGTCGGATTGCGCTGATTTCCGTTTCGTTCAATTTTAAACTGTTTAGTCGGTTTTCTTCTGCTATTTCTGGATCTTCACGAGCGGGACTGCTTTTATTGGTAGTTGCGGCACCACGTACCGGAACCAGTAGGTACAGTACTAAGGTAACTATCAAATACATTATGCTTAATTTTTATTTATTCTTTTAAAAAAATTACAAGAGTTAAAATCGCGCGCCGGTAGGAATGCAGCATGCAAATTTGCTGTGCTCTTAGTAACAAGAAGACAGTTAATTTCAAGAGACCGATCACAGCTAACTACCCCACCCTCAAATTAATTGATATTAGTTGTAATGTAAAATTCATCATATTAAGCATAATATAATATTAATACCCCATTAGTAAATCTCCTTACATTATATGGATGGACTATATTATGTTTCTATTGTCTATTGCATCATATTAACC
>JAHZMT010003280.1:0-36902 GCA_027743785.1 Sinhomidia bicolor
AAGCAGCAGCCTTCTTACGTATTCACCAAACCATTTTTTATGGTCATCAATCAAAGTACGTTTTGTTGGAAGTTTGATGAAGGAAAACAATATTTTATTGTACAAAGTGCACACATGTTTCCTTTCAATTTGCAAATAGCATCAAGCATGTTTACCATTGATGCTACTGCTGCTGCTGCTGCATGCTGTTTTACTATTATTATTATTTTAAAAAATCATATACAACACATTATATGTATGCACCGTACCATATCTTTTGTGTAATTTACAACTGGCGGATGTAAGTATACCGATAAAAAAGTGTATACATATGAAGCCGAGCAGAAAAAGAAAGGGAAAAAAATACTTTTGCAAAAACAACTCAAACAGACTCTAATGGCTTTTCTCGTTCTCCCCCATTGAAGTTCAGTTTCACTGGACATTGTAGTTGCTTCGTTAGCGCTTTCCCCAGACATCAATGAATAGAGCATCCACTCAACTTTAGATAAAAAAGAAGATGTATTTGCATAGTTGCACTACTAACCAACTAACTATTTATGAGAATGAGCATTCCCCGGACTATCAAAAAAACGAGTAGATAGTACATAATATAAAATGTTTCGCTCATAATAAATGCATTCAATCCTTTATTTCTCCTTTGCTACTTTCGTGACCATGGCAACTTCAACCAACGATGATAATCTGACCAAGGCCTTGCCTTGCTATTATCAATTAAGTGTTATTATGGATACATAATACATTACTTTCATTTGCCCGTAATATTATGCTACACAGTTTAACATTCTCTTTTTAATTCACTCTAGTTCCCACACGTTTCGACTATGTTTCCGGTGGTGGCAAAATATTTTTTATCGACGCAAGTATACATTTTCTCTTGAGATAATGAATAAATTTTGTAGAAATTTCATATCGCCGTTTTTTTTCGTTTAACGACCATGTGAACACTGGACATATAAAAATGTAGATACTCACCCTGTTTAAACTTTTTATTGGCTGGCAGAGAAAAAAAACGGAGAGAATTTTTTTTGTGTGAAAGTATACATACTTAAATGGAAATTAACTCTAAAATATTTCTGTTTGCTTATTAGCATGCATAACGAAGCAAAGTCTGGTTTATACAAGCCCAAAAATACGAGTAATAAAACGTCTCATAAATTTTTTTTTAAAGAACCTTTTTACTTTCGACATTATCGTTTATATTTATCAAGCAAATTTATGCTGGCGTACGTACACCTAGTTTTTTTAGTAGCATACTTACATTTTATTTGTGCGCTGTCTCAAAAAAACTTAATGTGTGCAGAAAGCGAGAGGGAGAGAGAGAGAGGGAGAGAGAGAGCCTGTTTCTCTATTTATTTATACAAGATTATTATATTCATAAATATGGTTGATGATGATGGTTGTGGTTGGTGGCGGGAGTTTTTTACATTATTGCTTAGTCTTTTTTTCTCATGAAAGCTGCCTGTAGCACAGTTTTTTTGTGAAGAAGAAGAGTAAAATATTTCGCAAAATTACTTTACGAGCAAAGTAAAACAAAAGGGCTTGGGAACAGCATTGAGCTAAATAGAACACGACGGCGACGACGTCAACAATGACGACAATGATAGTTTATTATTAAGCTTGTATGGGGCGCAGTCATGGTTTTTTAGTGTTGGTGTTTACGACACAGTTACGACAACTATCTATCTGAAATGGCTAAATAATGGTGAAAGCGAAAACGGACTGACTGATTGTGAGTGTGAAATTGGATGTGCAAGGTATGTACATACATTGCTAAAGCGGCATGATCACATAACATCACGTACTGCAAATACCTCTGTGCACCTTCCACATTCAATTGTCATTACTCCACAAGAATTTTTTTTGCTGGCAGCAGTATTGGGCAAGCGAAAAAAAGGGGAGGAATGGAACGTGTGTGGCTTTGCTCATCTAATTTGCAAAGAGTAAAAGGGTAGTTTTTTGTAGCTTGGTTAAAAATGTCAATTTTTTTCTTGTGCAATCATTCAGACATACGTGTGTACAGGGAAAGACAGAAAATGAAGGTTTTTTGGAGGGTTGTTGAGAAGTCAGTTGGATACGCGTAATGATAGACCATTATTCTTTTGTGTTTCTTGTGGGTTTTAGGGGTACTATTAGTGTTTTCAGTTTCTAGAAACTAGGTACTACACACAAGCTACAGCAATTATTGTGTTGAGCACAGCAACAGCAGCAACAGACTTGAAAAGGAGAGTGTTGTGTCGCAATCATTAAAGTTGGAGTGATCGTCGTCAGATGAGAAGGTTTTTTTCTTGATGCGTGTGTAATTCGAGTACTCACAAAACATTTTCTCTCATCAAAGGAAAAATCCGAAGAAGAAACTGCTCGTTTTTTTAACAGGAAAGAAATACTGAGTGTTGGGAAATGGTAAGAAGATAAAGATAAAAAAAAGTGGGAAAGAGAGAGGGAGAGACGAAGGAGAGAGCGAGCAAGCAGTTTCCAAGTGTCACTACAGCAGGCTCATATTTACAAGGAAATTTTGCACACTCACCTTCTTCGTGGTATCATTGGTTGAAGGAGCGGATTTACAGTTTGTATTAAGAGAGGATATATACAAGGAAAAGAATGGAAACCGCATACCTTTTCAAATACCTTTTTTCTCTCTCCTTTTATTCTTTCTCTCCATCTCTTTATTCTCATCTTGCTTTAAAAAAGACATTCACTCATCCACTTATTGAACTCGCGAGTGCATGATGATATCATTATATTGTATTTTTACAGTGGTCTCCTCTTTCGCTCTCCTTTTGAAGTATAAAAAAACTATATAGGCGAACATATGGAAAGACATTGCCTACTGCTGTACCTCAATGCAAACATACGGGCAGCTGGACAAACATAAGGTGGTCGAAATAACTTAGATTTTGTCTTTTTTTTCAAAAACATACTCCTGCTTACTATTACAGAAAAAAAAGATACAATGACGGAAGGAAGCATATGTTCCCAATTTGAAATTCTGTTGCACACTCTCTTCTCCTCTTACTAAAATAGAATGGAAGATCATGAACACAAAATATACATGTATATATATATATATATACCTGTAATGCTGATTATAACCACTTATTATCTGGACACGGCACATTTCGAAACAAGTTAGATACACTTTCAACAACAAAAATGTATAACCACATGTGAAATTCTTTTGGACGTTTGGTTTCTTTTGGCATTGAATTCAACAGTAACAATAATGGCAAGTAAAGTGTACAAGTACGAAATGAAACTGACTATCTATCTATCTAGCTATCCATGGAGTGGTTTTCAGCAGCAGCGGCATAATATCTCTCTTTCCTATGCCATGCATTAGTAAATGATATTATGCTTTGTATAGACAGGTTGATGATGTTATTCCTTGCAATTTTTTTTCTCTTTCTCTTTCTATCGCTTTGTAGTAGCTGAATCTCCCTCTGCTTTTCGGATATTCTACCGATTCAATCAGGCACAGTGGTTTCTTTGTAGATAAATTGGCATGAGTTGAATTCAGAATACTGTATTACCTCATTCTTTTCCTTTCTCCATTCCATCCTTGCTGGCTTTCGCCTTGTATTTCTTTTTTTTACTTGTGTGTCTGTGTGGTGAGTGGTGAGAGGATGCCTCTTCAAAAAAACGGGCTTTTGTGTGCGAGTGTGTGTGTGTGAAGAGGAACGACGACATTGCCGACGCGAAGAGTATATAAAGTAAAGAAACGAATCAGCGTTGCTCAGAATATGCTTTCTTTTTTCTTCTTCTCTTTTTCCCCTCATCGTCATCACGATCATTCTCTTCGCAAAATTATACTTTCTTCAACCAAACCACTAACTCAGTCACTGAAGTAATAGTAGTAAGCAGAGTATAAAATAAATCGGGTAAGTAGTTGAATGCGAGCATGCCTCCAAGCAATGTAATAAGTTCTGCCAGCGATCCGTAATAAAATCTCCCAATTGAACAAGAAGAACAAAAAGAAGAAGCAAAATCAAACCAGACAGGAATCATGCTTGTAGTAGTACTCACAATGCAAAAAGTTTTTTAAAAAAACTATTCTAAAGGCTGGGAACGATAAGCAGATTTTGTTTTTATCGGGTCCGTTTAGTTCTTGAATGTTGAATCCCTGACAAAAAAAGAAAAGAGAAAAAAATATATAAATTATATGTGTATGTATACCCATGTAAATAAAATTACGTCTATTTATTTGAAAAAACCTTTAACGTGAAAGAAATCCTTAACAACTTTATACTATCATTATTGGGCTGTTGTTACTCTATGTTGTTTAATCAATTTATGCCAAAAAATAACCACTAGCTGTTAACTCGTACTTGGATTTGCATGTAACAAAAACAAGTTGTTATCATTTCTAAAAAAGAAACACACAAGAGTACACGCGCTTGGGGAAACACAAGGGCAACATGATACTTTTCTACTTAAAAAAGCATTTAAAAAATCCAATTATTCATTCTAATTCGGCAGTGGTGTTATAGTAGAGAGATTCAAAATACTAAGTAATTTCATGTATATCGTAATACTATAATATCGTGTTGTCATCATAAATTAGAGATTTAGTTTGCCGTTGGTGTTTTAGGAAATGGTGTATAATGTAGGCATGTATGTATATGTGTGAGTAACACAGCACACGTGTAAGGTTAAGTCATCCGTTAGTGTAAAACGATTGTTTTAAATCGACAAAAAAATAAACGAAAAAAATACCAGTTTTTTTGTACTTGTTACAAATTATGTAATGTTTTTGTATGATTTTTGTAAGAAAAAAACTTATACAATTGTGGTGGTGCTTCAGAATGCTTCCAAAAAAACTAAAGTAATCGATACGAAAAAAATCTGTAAAAAATATATATCATATTTATGATGACCATGAGAGATTGACCATTGGTTTAAACTAAACAGTGGATGATTTTTGGTAAGATGTGTACAAATCAAGAAGGAAGGAAAGCTGTACAGTGCGGTTGTAAACTTTTACAGGTATGATAATACGTTTATGAAGAATGCTATTTTTTGGAGAAAGGCCCACTACTACCAATTTTTTTGTTTATTTGCTTCATCCCATATTATAACAAAAAAATGTAGTGTATATTATATTAGTATAAGTGAGAAACTGATGCGCAACTGGACATATTGAATGAAATGATAATATGTGATAAAATTCATATTATTGTAATTGTAAAAGGGTATATGTAAAACTAACTATGTATTATTCTAGATGTAAAAAATGTAATTTCTAAAAACAAGAAATGTATTTCTTTTTTTCGTAGTGCGTAATCATAATGTAAAAAGATGTGGAGATGGATTCCGAATTAGAAAGTTTACTAATTTCAGGAATTCTTTATATTGAATACGTATATATTTAAACTGCAAAAATTACAAAGTGTAGTTGGTCAAGTAGCGAGTTACTAAATTGTAAATGAATTTTTAATTCTCGAATTGTTGACTCGAGGGAAAAATTTGCATTCTAATTATTTAGAAACTACTGAAAAGGATTAAATAGTTGACACCGTAAAAAACTATATGTTTGTGTAGAAATGAAATATTTACTAAAAAGCTGTTATAACAAACTACATATTTTGCTGTAATGTTTTTGTTTATTTTATTTACACAAGATAACATGTATAAACACATATTATTGTTATTATTATTGGCATTGAACATTGTAAAGAAAGATTCAATTGGTAATATGAACCTACAAAAAAATAATGTTTATTGTTAGTCTGCAAAAAAAACAAATTTATTACGACTAAAAAATTGTCTAACAAAAATATATAACATTTGGAGTAAATAGAAAAAAAGTTACAAAATATTAATATTTTTGAAAACATGATATGAAAATCCTTGATGCTAAAATATAAACTATTTGATTGACCATGACCACATTTTATTATTGAAAAAATTTAACAAAAAATGAAAGCAGTTAACTTATCACCATTATATCATCATCTGGTTGACTTCCAATTCAAGCCGTAAACAATATTAATTCACTTTGTTAGCAGAATACGTAGTAGATGTACAGTGGTAAGAAAAATTTGTTGCATTTGTTTAATTTAAATTTTTACCATTTTACAAGTTTTAAACATGATAATTGTACGTAGAAATTGATTACACGTTGTATGTAGCATTGGTTTTTGAATGTGACACAGTAATTCTAAAAAATATATATGTGTATATTAATACTTGTAGCAGTATTTTAAGAAAAGTTGTAAAATTCATGACATTTGGCATTATTTACAATTGGTGAAAACTTTTCGAATTGAAAAATGAATTTCGTAGCTGTAGAAAACTATTATTTCAACATTTATCCTTAATTCAAATTCAAAATTTAAAGATTTTTCGTGCGACGACATACTTGCTGTATTGTTGTTATATATTATATGGTTATGATTAATGTATGATTATTTAACTACCTGTGTTCTTTCTGTTCTCCGCGGTTTGCTTCAAAAATTGAATAAAAAATTTAATGTTTGATTGGTAACTACCTAACAAAATGGAACAACCCCGTTGTCAACATCATTGCATTGATTTAGTTTTGAAACGAGACGAAATTAAGCACAGATATATTTCTTTCATTTATTTTGATGGCATTACAACGAGCTGAGAAAAAAGAGCGTATGACGAAAGCATGGCGCATCTTAAAATCCGACAGTTGAAATAGGTAGTGTCGTTTATTAAATGACAGAGCATCACAAGAAGAACAACAAAAACAACAACAACTGGGTGGCAAGCCGTTTCTCCACACAGAGCGTGGTAGGTAAGTAAAAGAATTGAAAGCTGAAAGATACACACTCATCTCTCTGGCTTTACGACGACATTTTACCAAGAAGGTGGAAAGTTGTGTTATTGTTATTTTTTAAATTGACATGAAATAAAATACATACGTGCGCAGAAGATTGATTGCAGTTGCACATGGTGTTGCATCACTTACTACACAAACCAGAGCAGAACCTATATAGCAGTAGGCGGCGTTCTCTTTCCCCCCTTTACAAGGACTAGGGAGTGGAAGTAGAAAAAATGAAGTTTGACATTGGTATATCCGTTTGCAAAAGACAGGAGCAAACAAAAGCTATTCATATCTGTACTGTGCTGGATTTTTTTAGAAAGCTTGTACAGTAATGCCGTGTCGTGTTTCTTTTTTTCCTTTCACAAATAAACATTCTTTCAGGGTAACTACAAAGTCCTGAAAGCAGGAAGCGTTTAGAAGGAAAAAAAGATAAGTTATTTAACGCCCAAAGATTCTTTCCCCCTGCTACTTTTTATATATCTGCAAAATAACAAATTACTTCAAATGAAACAAAGCAGTAAATTAAAAATTTTGCGATGCTACAATGCTCCGAAACCTGTTTGACTACAGCTATTAGAAAGTCAAAAACTACGAATAAAAATGCTTGTATTTGTATCTCTTCCTTTGCATTGAATGGAATAAAATGTCATGTCAGTCAAACTGTTCTCCAAAGTTTTATATTATATCTATACATACATAGGTACCTATATTACGTCCTTGTTTGCATTCAATTTTTTTCTTTGTGAATTCTTGATGGTGTCCTGAATTGGCATTTTTTGCAAGACGACTTTATGTATATTTAGCTAAAAGCTTCATCTAAATAAATCTGTACATTTAAATTGTCTCCGAAACGAATGTAGCTTGAAAGGGAAAAGAATGAGAGCGACAGTGACGGAGTGCACAGCGTACATCTACAATTGAAACCAGAACGTGTTTGCATTTTCGATACATTTACAGAAAAATCTCAATGCAAACTTGTACCTATATGCATGTCTGTCAACAACCATTAAAAGCATCTTTCGGATTACATTCTCATGGAAATGCAAGTGCCTCTACTTCTGCTTTCACTTCACTTGCATTCCATCACTTTCATTATGTATATTTATTTCACTATCGGCTTTGCTCTTGACTACGGCTAGAAGTGGGGAAACTTGAGACACCTGCTGCTGCCCGATCCTATTTGTGTCATTTTTTGGAGTAACTACTACTACTACTCCTTAGCAACAGTAGGGGTTGAACATGCGATATCAACATTTTTTGCCCCCTTTTTGCCTCCCAGCTAGTACCAAGTACGTATTCTAATAAAACCGTTCCCATATCTCTCACGGAGATAAAAACATACGTGCAAAAAGAAACCACAAAAGGATTACAACTTTGAAGGATCAACTCTCACAGTCAGTTCAACGTACCAGGTTGAAAGTAAGTACGAGGCATGGCATACACGTCCATGCTTACGTTTGTTTGTTGTAAGTAGCGGAAATGAAATTTTAATTGCACTATGGTTGGCTAACCACACCACTACTACTACCTGTTTTCAAGGAATCAGAAAGCCTATTCATTACCATTGACAAAAATTAAATTTTCGCAAATAACAACCATATATGTATGTTTGCTCAAACAACTGTGGAAAACACTGTCTCCTTACATTTATAACCCATCTTGCTCACAAATCATGGTTTTGTCCGACTCCATTTTTTTCAAGATGAACCCCTTTTTTCAGCAAGTAGATGAAAGAAAAATGATGATAATAGAAATATATCAGATGAAACTGGATAAGATATACTGTTACACGAATCTAATACAGCTGTGGTGATTACGTTCTTTCATCTTTCATTAGAAATAAGAAAGTAGGGAGCATGATGGATTTTGTTGGAACTTACAGTTGCTTGTGATCTATAATAAAAAACAATGTTCCTACCTACCTACCTACCTAGCCTAACCTACCTAGGTTTACACGTAAATTTATGTGTATACGTAATACTTTATGGTTTAATCATGATTCTATTATGTTGTGTAAGCATGTTATAATAATAAGATTATTTCTTTCAAATATTCTATCACATTGTTGATAATTAGACCGTAAATTTATATAACAGGATGCTCACAAATCCCCAATGATTCAAGTAAATTTCAATGTAATTTTCCTATAACTTGCCAGACAGGAAACTTTTTCAGCCAGAATAATATACTTGTCGACATACTTTGAAAATCTTATAATCAGACAAGAGAACACACAGGGCAATCAGTGTCGAATTTTATTTTTACTATTCATTGAAATGGTTTTCTATAAAAAATAAAGTTTTTTTCGTAGTTCTTTTGCCTTTTTCTAAATACACATGTTTACATAATTGTTCACGCGTCAGCACAATAATACGAAGGCTGTTTGTCGTGTCGAAGAAAGTATGAATTATCATACAAATTGGAACTTTTGAGGAATAACAAACTTTTTCATCTTTTTGCTCTCCGACAGTAGTATTACTACTACGCAAAAAAACAGAAATAATGAACATCAGTTTGTTTTCGTCTACACAAAAGCCGATTTACAAAATTTTTGTCTAATAAGTTTTACTTGTGTAAGGTTTTTTTGTGTGTCTCCTACTACAAACTTACGCTCGCCCGTGTTTCTCAATAAGTCAATAATAATAATAATTTGATAATACAAAGCTGATTGAGTTATTATTATTTATAGCCATTTTGTTGTCGACCAAATAGTAGTAGTAGTCTAAATATACCTACGTTTTAAAATGTACTTATAAAAACTTATTCAGACGGATAAAATTGAAAGTTAATAATGTTTTTCTAGTACATTTTGAAAAATTGGCTGATTGAGACATACGAAAAAATAACAGGGCATTTCCTGGCCCATGGCAAAATTATTATCTAGTTTAAAAGTGCGCATTTGAGATTCTGAAATCCTGCGATTGTAAAGATTAAATTATCTTTTTATTGTTGACAAAAACATGTACAAGCTAGCTAGCCAGCCGCTACCTTTTTTCTATCAGTTTAGTTCAAGTAGCTACAATGCAGTGCTTTTCCATACAAAATTAGGAAACTTTTAACGGACAATATAACTCAATACAATACAATTTGGCTTTTAAAAAGCCAACTACAACTGGTTTATATATGAACGGCTACATACGTGGGCGATGTTTTGGACAGATTGCTCTAATTGTTAACTGACTCGTGTCAATTCAATACTCCGGCTCAATTGCTGGAGAATTCAATCTGAAAATAAAAAGTTATTGTTGGCATTTTTTGTAAATAAAAATTGGCTCTTAACGAACATCATATTTTTTTCAAAAAGTAAAAAAAATCTTTCCAATTCAAATCTACTTCAATGGGTAAACATAATATTTTGATAGGGGAGGATCAATTATTATTTCTTCGAATCAACCTACGCGTATCTTATGCTTGAAAAGTAGACACACAAGGATAGTCGAAAAAGTCTCGAAAAACTTGCCTTTTAAGTATCAGGGAATACTTTTCATTTTTGCACAACTCTATTGCGTATGTTGGTTGTCAAATATTTCATAGAAAAGTAGAAACAGCTTTTTAGAGTACCTCAGGTAAAAGTAACCTGAGGTTGCCAAGTTAGCTGACTGTACTCGTGGATAGAATAGACACATTCAAACTCTAACAGACCAGAGTTTTCTTAAATTTGGAGTAATAATGCTTGCGCAACATACTGTATTTTAAAAGCATTATAATTGTTATTGTGTAAATAATTTTGTAGAGAAAGAAGGGAGCGAGCAGAAGGGAGTCAAGACGAAGGGGATTTTCCAAGTGTGTGTAGGAAAGATACAATTCTTGTAGTAACCTGCCACATTGAGAGAAAAAAAGCCAACCTTGTTTGTTGGTTACTAGTAAGTAACACTTGTAGAGAAAAGAAGCAAAAAGCTAAGTAGCACTCAAGAAACATTCTCGCTTTAAATGTTGTTGCAAGAAGAAGAAGAAGGGTACGAGAGTAATGCTGGATTAGTGGAACATTGTTTCCGTGGCGGAAGATGGAAAGCATGTTTGTATAAAATGGAGTATTATTATGATCTTGTTGTGAGCACTATAGTAGCTGTTGCAAGTTGCACTTATTTGGAAAGTGCTATGACTACGTATTATTTTTCCTTTTATATATACTTATATTACAGTTTACCATGTATAAAGAATCCACAATAATAATAATGACGCTAGTTTGGCAAAGCCCACACAAAAGGTTTTCATTGTAGGTAGGCAGTGAGGCAAGGATCACATAACGTATTATTATAATATAATATATTTTCAGGGGCCTTCGCCTTTCTTCCTACTGACTTTCTTCTTTCTTTCTAATAAAAATAATATGATCAGACTTGATGAACACAAGTTGCCTACACACTATGGAGAAGCTGACTTGAAAGAGGAAAATGCTGGTGGTGGATGGATGCATACTCTCTCTCTCCTTTGCAAAGTATTCCTATGAGAAATCATTTCATCAGCAACTCACACAAGAACCCAATTATATTCTTATAATTATGCTCAAGTGGAAGACAGTGAAGAAGTCTTGCATGCCAGATGATGATGATGATGAAGAAGAAGACCATGCATGTTGTGAACTTACTTAGCATTAGTAGTAGTAGTAGTACAGTGTGAGCACGCTTCTTTTACTTTATTGTGCACAACATGGCCACTACTGACTAAGTATTCTATCAGTAGCACTGCATATTATTATTATTATGGGTATTTCAAGATATTCTATTGTACGCTGTGTGTAGGTACACACACTTTGTTTAAAACAAAAGAGGCATCTCTTTCTCTCCTGTTTGCAGACAAATGAATATAAAGAGGAGAGACGCTTATTAAGACGCATTCAGGTGTTCTTCAATTTTCTTACCTTTCACTCTCAGATATAAACTGCCTGGCATAAATTGAACCTGCTTGTGTACCCCATCAGTTATTGAGTTTATATAATATTCTGGTTGAAAATTGTATTAATGTAGAGACTACTAGTAATAGTAGTCTCTTCCATTACTAGCTTCAAGTATCAAGGCCATTTATCATCATTTGTGTCAGTGAGGAAAATTAATAAGTTGTAGTAACTAACAGAAATTTCTCCCGCTATATGTATCACTGTCACAGAAAGAGAGAGAGAGAGAGAGAGCAAGCAGGAGCTATTAGAAAGTTGCAAATTTTGCTATTTGCTCCTGGTATGAAAAATGTAATGTCATTCACTTAAATCTAAAATTGTCATTTTTTGGCAAATTTAAAGCTGATTTGATCTGATGCTACCGTAAATCATCTGTCAAGGGATATAGCATTACTTGGAACTGACTTAAAAGTAATTTTCTTGAATTTGGATGGGGAATTTTAATAAGTAAAGAGATGATGGCCCTTGGAAACATGTAACTTATCTACCCCGACTACCCCCATTTTTTGCAGTTTCAGTTACAATAATATGATATCGTTATAAATATTTGATTTTTATAGTACACGCTAACGTGTCCTAATGCTTCCAAAACTATATGACGTAAACGTCTTATCATTTGGTACACAAATTGCGGTTTGATATCGATCTGTGTGGACTGATGTGGAAAAGCAGAAATCTTGCACTGAAACAATTTTTTTTGCTAAAATACAGGACACCTGCTGCTGCGTGGAAATAAATCGATTCTATAAGGTACATACACACAACATGTCTCTATGTATCTATGTAGGTATGTCTGTACATAAAAAGTTGTAATCTGCAGGATCGTAGCCCAGGGGTGAAGCTGTACTTTCTCTCGTATGCTCCTCTACTCATCTGTTCCTGAGCACTGGTTTGTGTACGCATTGTGCCTAACGAATCATTGCTAACTATCATAATATTTATGTATGCATTTACGTAATATTCTACTCCACGCAAATAACTACTTGTTACAACAACCAACACTTGCTTGCTTACAGCAAATTACTATATTTAAACAAATTTTTGATTTTGACGAAAGGAAATTAGTTTTTGACACTCAACAAGACAAAATTCGACGCAATAGTCAACCACGAAAAGACTGCAGGCTCGTTTGGAAGCAAATATTTTTCCAAAAATTTGTTCACGTCGAATACTTTCATATTTTTTGCAGAAATTCAAATTTCATAGCATCTCTAATACCTTTCACATTTCAATTTCAACTTTAGCCTTTTCGACAAAGTTCAATACAAACAGTTGACATAAGCACGAAATTGCAATTTCGTGAAATTAAGCTTTTTTAAGCGCTGTAGAAACCACCAACCCCACACGTTTTAATAGCATGTGTTTGTTACTTTATACTCTTCACTTTCATCATTCACACGTTCCTCATTTCCTGACTGCTGGCAGGGACAACCCGGATATTATCTGTCAGCATAATGCTGTGATATATATTTTTTTTGTAATCTGGGGTAGACAAAGAAAGGGGAAAAATACATAAAAACAACTATGATTTCAAGATTTCTACAGCAATTCACCGTATATTGTGTACCTTATGAAAATAAGTATGTCCTCAGGGTATTTTCCAAGAGAACTTGTGCTTAACAAAGTGTGAACGAGATCACAACTCTCTTTCTATTTTTCCAGATATTCCTTACAGAAAGACTATTATTTTGCGCGGAATTGAGTTTAGCGGAATTTTCCAATTGATTAAGTGCTTCCGCTTATCTGTTTTCTCTTTTCAGCTATATATTATTACAAAAGGACACAAAAAACGTATGCTGAAGAGAATCAGAGGAAAATATAAACAGTTGAGTTAGTTGAGTGTTTATTGGCAATTTTTCTGACAAATGGTTCAGATTTCCAAACTTTGCAGTCAATATTATTGCTAAATAAGTTTACAAAGTTTAGTTTTATATATTTCATATATTTGCACATTCATTGAAGTAAACCCAAATAAACCCTTTTTGTAATTTGTAGCAGACTTTACCATTACAAAGCCATTTCGGAAAAGCTGGCAAACCGACAAAATGTGAAAGTATGGGCATAGAATATAATGGAAAAGTGGTGGTGGTGGTCGGTGGTGGTGGTGGTGGTGATGGTGAGGAACTGTGTATATGGAACTAGAGAACAACACACTAGACGAGGACAAAGATGAATAGGTACATGCATAAATGTAAATGAATGTATGTACGTTTTTTTCCAAGAAGTGCTCAGGTGATGCAGTTTGTTACATGAGACTTGGGAAACGTGAAGAAAAATGGAATGTGCTAAAATGTTTACGCTGAAAGGTTCTGCCTGAAAGCAGTGCAACGGTTGGATGGAACAATGCTGGCAAAGTAGGAGAGCGTTTAAGTAAAAAGAGGAAATGAAAAATCATTGCAATGTTACCAAGTTCCCACTTGCTCCATTTGATAAAAAGAACAAACCATTTTCATTTGAAAAGGGAGGGAGAGAGAAAATAATGGAGTGCTCATTTGCGGGTCCCATACATGACATGTAATATTCTAGAATATATGAACTTTGAAAGAGAACCACCTGTTTTTGTTCACATGATTTACAACGCAACGAGAGGAGAGAGAAGAAGCGTACAGCACACAAGCATTTTGTCCCCGTCTTCGTCCTTTTTGACCAAATGAATCAAATGGGGTTCCGCTTTTAGATTATTATTTTTTTGCGCCAAATGTGACAAAAATATTAGCTATTAGTCTGACACTGTAATAATGTGTAACAAACAGTACGTGGTTGTGTGCCAATTCTGCTTGCTACTACGTACACTTACAGGTAGTTTACAATTAAATCAACTTTCACCGCAATTTCGTTATATTTTATTTTGATTGCCTATCCACAATCCCGATTCTATTAAGCGCTGTAATTTTACATTACTTTCTCATCCTTTTTACCTTTGCGTTGACCCGACTACTGCTTCGTATGCAACAAAGCGGGTTATTTTTGAAGCAGAGCTATTGTGGAAGAGTTTGCGAATTCCCTGATTACTACTAAAAGCACGAGCATATGGTAATGTCGTGTGGTCGACAAGGTGACACTAGTACAAAGAGAGTAATGACCACTGCTCGTAAGAAAAAAGTCGAGAAAAAGAACCAAATGACTAATTTCTCGTTGATCTTATATGTTGCAAACTGTACTAATATAATAAACACATGAAAGTTATATATAGCAAGCATGGGTTTTCTCAAGCAAACGTTGTTGTTACTATAAAAAACTAGCGTAGCGTTCACTTTTCTCACAACCTCTTTTTCTCTTGTGCACATGAAAAAATTGCTTTCATTTATAATCTACTTCAAGCATACTATCGAGTGAATGCACAAACAAACTTGAACAAAGGCAGTACACACAAAACGTCAAGTGAGTCTGTCACCGGAATGAGCATTAGTAGAATGTTTTCTTCTTCTTCGTCCTCGTCGTCGTCTTCTTCTTCTCTCGCCTTTGCTACTCGTAGAAAGTAAAGAGCTTGGAATAATATATGTACCTACACACAAGCTGAAGTGAAGGCAGAGAGACAGGAGACATCACGTCATGCATTATCAAGTTACAGTAGTCACTGGAATAAGCCAGCTTGTTGTACATAATAGGTATCATGCAAACAAAAACATCGAGTTACATTTTCCTACCTAAATGGAAAGTATTATTGCTTTTGAAATCCAGACTCGTCTTTCCATTTTCCAAGAGTTGCGTATCATACGAGAGCAATCTCGCAAAAATAAACTACATGGCTCCTTTTCGTCCGCGCGTCATCTTTCAATAAAAATGCAAACAGCGAAAAAACATGGAAGCAGCAAAAGAGTAGTATGGTAGAGAGAGAGAGAGAGAGAGAGACAGGAAAAGTGAGAAAAGTAAGTTGTTATTATTGTTTGCCTCTTGAAAAGCGATAACTATTGTTGTAAGTTCTTCTTCCTCTCCTGGCAGGCATGCCTTTATACTAAGTATATTTAAATGCAAACAGAAAAGCTGGAATTATAGAAAGAGAAAGAGCGAAAAACGAACATGGATTTTTTTTTGTTTTAAAAGTCATTGAAAATACTTGAAAACTACACTATTACTACTTATTGCAAACTATATCATTATTTTTTGCCACCTTTTCTTTTTCTACTTTTTCTTCTTCTTTTACTCGTAACAAAATGGCGTTTCTCTGTTTACCCACTGCCACGTATACGTTACATGGGAAAATTCATTAAAGCAACATAATATATCTTTCATCGCCATCCTATATAATCTTCCTGTTCTCATTTCATCAATAGTTATTATAATAATTTTGAGTACAACGTCTTCACTTTCTTTCCATGATATATTCATTATATTATGTTACTTTGGTAGTGTGAACAGAACAGGCAAGAGGAGCTGAGTGACAACGATGTTAGTGATGTGATGTTGGTGGCGTTGTTGATGAAACTATCAGGGCGACGACGATGACGACGAGAACGGTGAGAGGAGTTTTACTGGAAACGGCAGCAGTGGTGGAACACTGAACATCAAAACTCTATTCCCACCAGTGAAACAATAGAACAATCAAAAAAGAAAAAGTCGTACTATTTCCCATGATACAAATCCTCAATACGTGTGGCGGTGGTTCACAGCCGTGGAGAGAAGAAAAAACAACAGGAAAAAAAGAAGGGTGTACAAGCATGCATGCATCCCACAAACGTAATAATTTTTTGTTAGTTTTTTGTATACTTTTTTCTCTCTTCTCTCTCTCTCTCTCTCGTCCGTTCTCTCCTTTTCTGCTTTCTCTCAACTACTCACTGGTTATTTTTCTTTTGCTCAAAATCCGTTTCTGAAGGCAGGAGAAGTAAAATCTTGTATGGTGAAAGGGAAAGAAGAATATTTTGTCATTTACTGAGACAACATTGCCAACAGGCGAAAAAAAATTGAACGTATGTAGTAACTACTCAACTCTTCTCTTTTTTATATGTATTTTTCACGTGTTTGGTGGCTATGTACGTACGTACACAGAGTGTGTCTGTGTATGTGAGGAGAAATGTTGAAATGAAAGATGAATGAATGAAATAGATTGCTGTGTGTTTCACACATCCAAACAGTTGGTCGGTCTATGAAATACCAAAAAAACACACTTACACGCAGAGAGAGAGAGAGAGAGAGAGAGAGAGAGAAACAGACAGAAGGAAAGAGGGAGAGTGAAAGAAGGTAAAAGTTGTACAAATATCAAATATACTTTGGCCCCTTTTCGTACTTCTTCCTTCTTGTCTCTACTGAAAAAGACTGAATTGCATGGATTTTTTTGTGATATCATTTTTTGCTTAAATATAAAATACTCTTTGAGAAGACTACAAGGAAAAAAGAATCAGCTACTGGAATGATTGTATATGTGTGCGGGGATAAAAACAAAAACATTTTTTTTCAAAAGAGGCAAATTCCACACGGTATGTAACCATTATGTATATATATTGTATATAATACAAACCATGTATTGAGACCAGGCCACACAGAATAACTCTTTTTTTGCGAGTACCCCGAAAAAAATTGAGTCTCTAACGACAAGCATAATATAAAGTTCTTATACTTTACTTATTCACCGAAACCATTTGAAGAATGACATTGGAGGATCATATCAGTTATTTAGATAAAGAAGAAATTGCCATGTTTGGGATATCCTGAAACAATACAATACTTCCTGCCAATTCATACCGAGTATATGAAGACGGTTAGATAAAAGGCACGTTAACTTAAAACATTTCCCTCTGCTCGGCTTTTGCGGTGGAAAAAAGGAGGCAAAGCTCTAGTGACAGGGAGCATTCTCACGAGAAGCGCCAGTTAAATCAATTTGACCTCTCATAGTATCTAGCATTTGCGTATATGTTATATGCCATGACTGCACATACCAAGTGTGTACCACTGTGTGTAAGAAGAGAAACGAAGAAGAAGATCCATTCCGTAAGAATTTTGATGGGAAAACAAGTTCTGGTAACTGAAAATTCAACTGTAAGAAAAACGAGAGAAAGGAAGACGGCCGTAGAAGAAAAATGTTTGACTTTTTTGTTATTCATTGACTACTTTACTTGACTTGGTCTCTCTGCTCTCTGAAATGCACATTCCAAAAGTAAATATATTCCGTTTTTTTTCATGTAGAGGAAGAAGGTAAGTGAATGCTCAACTTGTGAAAAGGTTTGGTAAGTTTGCAATCTCAAAATTCAAACTGCACACTGTTGTGTAAGTACTATGCATATTACGTAGCCTTGACGACATCTTTTTCCCCATTTAAAATCGTTTTGCTTCTCTTTTCCGGAAAGAAAATGGATGAGCATTCCTAATTTTTTTCTCTTTAGCTCTCTACCTACCTACGTACATTACGTGTATTCTTTTTTATTTGATTTTCAACTTGTATGTAGTGTAAAGAATAAATAAATTCGGTAAGCCATTAGCATCATCAAGGAATTTTTTATAAAAAGAATATCATTTCATTTACAACAAAAAAATCATGTCATGTTTAACTCTAATCCAATAAGCAGTACTCTTTTTCTTTTCTCTGTCGCTGCTGTTGACTCTTTTATGGAGGATTTAAAGTTTGTCTAGTAAACAAGAACGTACAAAAGCTGGCGAATTTGTAAAACAGGTAGACAACGAAATGTAAAGAGCAATGCATCCAAACAAATGTAAAGGTGGAAAATAAGCAGCTTTCACCACAATGTAATTTATTTTTTTTTATTTTTTTTTGCCATTAGTTCAACATCACATCACACATGCTCTAACATGTATTCACACATAGGTACATACATACATATGCACGTACATTCTCATACACGCAAATTTTTCATACATTCAAAATATCCTTATTACATCATTATTATGTGTCATATCTTATTCAAGTTTAGATAGTCATCACACTATTTGGCAAACTTGCAATTTTATTTTCACTGGAAAAATAAGTTTCTGCTAAAATTTTGTACCTACTACAAAGTAACAACAACTGTATCAGTTACAGTGCTACAATATCTCCAAGAAAAATCTCTCTATTGTCAGTTAACACAGCAGTGTGTTTAAAAGAACATAGTAATACATAAAAAAACAAGGCACACGGCGACTGACAAGAAAAACGTTGATTAATTAAGTTAAAGCTATTCTTTCAAAAAATAACGGGTAAAATTATTTATATTCTTCTAAATAAAAATTAACTGAGAAAAAGGACTCAGCACAGAATTCGACTACATATTCATATATGTATATATTTTTGGGCGAAAGTACATAGTTGCATTGCTACATTAAACAATAATAGTCTCGCAGTCAATCACCGTGAAGCTGTCAGTCTATAATTCTCTTGCTATACAAATCAACCAATTTAATAATATTGTAGAGTACATGTAGTAGTTTGATAACGGCAAAGAGGCCCGTACGCATTAAGAGGGCTCTTCGCGTAGGTCTCATAGAATAGTCAGTTCCGCCAGAGGATCTGCATATTTCGTTCGATGTGTGTAAAATAGTTGTAGAAGTGAATCGACGTATTTTTTATGGATTGCGTCAATTTCCTCTTGGGTTGGGCTCTCTATTTTGTCCAAATGAATAGGTGAACCAACTGAAATAGAAAAACCCATTCATTTTGTAAGCATAATGTCATTTGAACAGCACAAATATATGTACGTGTCTCAAGTTTTAACTTATATATAACGGAATAGCTATGTACGTAGAGGATTTTTTATATTCTCAGATTGTCATCTTTTTTGATACCTTTGCAAACTCGGTCGTAAAGATATGAATTACTCTGCTTATATAATAGACTACGACAGAGCTCACCGTCGTTTCTCACCTGCACATCTATCTTCTTTTTCTGCATTCAAGAATGCCAGATTACTTGCTTAGCACTGACTTTAACAACTGACAATAAAAGAAAAATATCCGTAGATATCTTTATGTAAAAGACTTTAAAATTGACTAAAGATACTGCATTCGCAGTGGCAAAATTGTAGCAGCAGTTTCAATTCACATTATACTAGAAAACTTGTCAGTTTGTATTAACGTTAAAATTTCAAGAATATATAAAAAACCTCCACGTATATGTGTAGAAAGAGCAAATGCAAAAGCAATTGATCGTAAATGATTTAGATTCCAATTTCAGGGTGGATACTCCACCAACATAATGGATGGGCGACATGATGGTGGTGTTAGAACAAAAACATAGGAGAAAAGTATCAAAAGTCACGCTCACCCACTCTTTCTCTCTCTCACTCTCTTTCTTCCCCAAGAATATTTTCTTTGTTCGTAGAAAAGACATAAACGAAGGACTTACCAACAGTTGTAATGGGACGTCGCTGAGGGACAAAGCCCCAGGTATACTGAAAAATTCCACGTCCTCTGAAGACACACGGTGCGAGACCAAGAACTTCTTGTAATTTGTTTTGGATTCTTCTCAAAAGAGAGCCCTCCGGGTTTGCTACTTGATCATAAATGTCAGTCTCGCCAAAAGAAAATACAGGAACAATTGAAGCCCTACATGAAAATATATATATATTCCATAAATAAATGAAATGAGTCATTAGGAAAAATCAAATTCGCTTGTTTCCGTTTAAACTTAAAGAAAACTGTTATTCCTTATTATAACCAATAAAGTGGTGTTAAAATAACGTTGCTTTAGTCATACTTGCACACAACTACCATTAGTAGTCTCCTTAAGTATATTTCACTACCTGAAGATGATATTAAAATAATAAATTACCCGTGTCGTAGCGCCATTTTAATGAAACCCTTTCTCTTGTTCAGTTGTACAACGTAAGATCCTGGGTGCGAATCCAAGCTTTCGGGTGCCCCGCCAACAATAACAATACAGGCATGGCCACCGTCAGGATGACTCAGTAAATAATTCATACTTCTTTTGGAGGCAGAACATGATCCTAAAATATATATTTTTAAATGAAGAAATAAAGTACCTGGGGAGCATTTTACTATTTTTAAGACTACACTTCATTTCTTTGTTGCCAAAAGTCCTTTTCTTCTCTTAAAAATGCTTTATAAGAACAATTTTAAATCATAAAATGGTTAATAAAAGCAAAAAAAGGAATGTTTATCGGCAAAAAAGACTGCAATACGACATAAAGAAACGAGTGGCTCTGCTACATGAAATATTTTTTTTTAGAAAATGCACATAGGTGCATTGTAGCTTTTCGTTTTGTAGTTTCGCAGACAGTGTAAGGATTCGCAAGAGAAATACCATAACGTATCACAACAGTAACAATAAGTATTTAAGTGGCATGCAAGTAGGACATAAAAAAGGAGAAAGTAAGTCGTGTTAGGAAATGACCAGCATTAAAAGAAGGGAAATGATGAGTGTCGTTACAATTATTGCTAGTATTATTGGCTCTTTGCTAGATTGCCTGAACACATGAGGTATTCCCGGTAGAAGGGAAAGAGATAATGTCCTTCCAGCGTCAACAAGTGTGGCATTATTCCAGGAAAAACTTGACTGACATTATTTTTGCCAACTAAAAAAACGGAAAAAAGTAATACACATACGTATGCTCACACAATTATCACGTATTTTGCTTTCTCAACCATGCCTGATGATAGCATTTTGCAGACCTAGTTGGATAAGGCATGATTATAAGGCATGTCTGCCAAAGCCACTGTCACCACCACTATCACTAACAACAACAGCAAACATAAAATTAACTTGAACAAACTGTGGTCTACAGCTTGATGGCAATTTTCTATGTCCATAGAAAAAAAGGCAGTCTGTAGAAAGCAAAAGAAAAAAAATGTCGACATCTTACAAGGTAGTTCATGAAAAGTTTATCTTATCGTTGAAGGAGAATTATACGAAAAATAGGAATACTGCTTTTTTAGACACGCGTATGCAGTAGCGTAAGCTGTACGTTCGTTAGCATGGCTGGAAAGCTGAACAGAATGAAGTGGTGGTAAACATTGAGCAACGACTGTCAGAAAATATGCTGCATTCAGATTTTAGCCAAAACAATATTCATAGCAACAGCGTTAGTAGCGTTACTTCTGCAGTTACTACACAGAGCATACATAATATTCTGTTCATATATGAGCTCGCCTAGTAAAGAAACTGTAACCGAAATTGGATGAACCTGTGCTCCAAAACAAAACTGTTTAAGAATAGCCCAGACCACGAAAGTCATTTCAAGCATAGCATACATATTTCAAAGACATAGAGAGCATGGCAAAGACTTTTTTATACACAGCTCGGCAAAAAGTTAATTAAAAGTCGTGCAAATTTGACGAACAATAAGAATATGTTGTCGTACATGAAGCAAGTACAAAACCAAGATTAATATAATACGTGACATGACCCACCGGAAACTATATTATATATAATGGATATTGAATTGTAATCAAGTCACCGATTTCTTTTCATTATTTTCAGCCAGAAAATAAACAAGACGCTCTGTTGCCTTTATGTTTTTTTCTGCGAGAAAATGAAGAAGAAAAAAGTATTAGTAGTTGGTGGTTACGAAAACTTTTGCCGTGTTGTCGCTACTGTAAGTTTGAAGGAAAGCGGAAAGGCTAAGTGCAGACTAAAAACAAGGCTGACATTGACAAGTCTTTCATTCAAAGTTCTCTTTTAGTGTTGCAGCTGTGAAGGCGTCATCACTTTAGCATAAAAGGTGTCATCATTCACTACAGAGAACAGAAGTGTACACATTACTTATTCTTTAAAGACATTTCGTATAAGAGAGTAGTAGAGTGTTTAGCACACAGAATAACAGGAAATACATGTTCTATAAATAGGATGTATCTATCTACAGTTTGCCTACTTCTTATACAAAAAGTTTGTCTCTCCTTTTGAATGGTATGGTTGGCAATGTCACTGACGACAAGAGTTGCTAAAACTAGATGATCCTTTTAAAGAGTTGATTTTTCCTCAGTCACCTTCACAACAACGTGAGCTGGCTTGTTAGCACTAATTCAAAATGATAGACACGTAATGAAAGTTGAAAAAGAATATACCAATATATAAAAATGAACACACTGTTTACGAGGGTTAGTAGAATGTTGTTATAAAGTGTTATTAGTAGTACTGGTGTAATCACAGGTAAAAAGTTAAGTCGATACATCAAAGTAAAAAAAACTGGTAAGACTCTTAAAGAGTAAGTAAACAGAGAGATAGGTAAAGAGAGAGAGAGAGAGGAGTCAATGCGTGAGGAGGAGTGTGTACTCAGAGAAGCGTGTCTAAAGGAAGAACCATGTAGAAACCAAATGACGTTGTACTTATTGCAAAACAACGTTTGTGCTTTGTACGTGTAGAAAGTACATAGCGTTATTTCCCGTTTCACTGCTTTCAGAGAAAGCAAAAAAGAAGACAGGATGGATGGAAGGCTAAAAAGCAGAAACTTGTCATAGAGAAGCAGTCAACGTAAATTTTTAAAGCTGAGGAATTTCCTCTGAATTCTGAACAAATATGACATATAGTAAAATAATGTGTGTATAAAAAAAAGACTTACCTTCGACCCCCTTTGTTGCACGTATCGAAATCGTAGAGAAACCAGGTGAGATAGAGAATGGAGATAAACCAAAAGCGGGTATAAAACAAGAGATAGGTAAGAAACACCAGACTAACTGGGCCCATGAGGAAGAATGTAGCAATCCAAGAGGTAACAGCAAGAGTTTGCATTCTTCTTTCCCATGGTATAGCTATTGGCGCAAACTCAACCCCAAAAACTTTACGACTTTTTTGCAAGCTTCTGCAAAAAAATAAAGAAAACATTAGCTAATTATTAGCGTTATTACCTGCATTTACAGCAGATATTACACGGCAGCATTTTCCCAACGCTATTTTCATTTTTGTAACCCCCAATAGTTTGATACCAATTTACAGCAGATATTTAAAGCATACATTATCAAAAATTAAAAACCGCTGTCCTAAAATATTCTACTTATGAAACCAACATTCACGACAACTTTATACACATTACATGATGACATTTCAGATGAGAAGTTCAACTTTTTCCTGCAGAAACTAACTGACTGAGATTACACCATCCTTATGTTTTTTGCGTGGGTTATTTCACATCACATCAACAAAAAACATCTTGAACAGTTCATCTCGAAAGTTGGATTTAGGTAGTTATTTATTTACAGAAAAAGACACCATGATGGCATCTGCTTCTGCTATGACAATATTGTATATGAGGTAAAATTGTACGTATCATTTTCATCCGTTATAAATGAGACGTGCAAAACTTTTCGCAGTTTGATACAATTTTACTTTCCTCACACACAATACTATGTCTTAAAAGAAACTTCTTTCTTTTATACTTTCCCCCTTCTCTCTCTCTCTCTCTCCCCATCACATCATCATCATCAGAGAAGGACAAAAGGTTCAGTCAGTCAGACAGCTTTAGCAACTTTTCCAACTAAATAGTGCACTTTTGTTTGTTAGTCTACAGCTAGCTGTTTGTTATGTTGTAAAAAGCGTTTTTAGTTTTTTTTCTTCTTCTTCCTAATAGTTACATAATGCAACAACAGCAGCACACTAAATGTTAGTATAGGCCCTGTTGTTGTTTCAAACAAAAAATAAGCAAGTAAAAGGCCAGAAAACGTGAGAAGAAACTGTGCATTGCACTGAAAAGAAGCACTTTAGTTCTTCCCATTTTCACACCTATCACTTTGCTTGGATACAACTGCAGGCAAAAAGGTATAAAACCTTAAATCCCTATCTTCTACACGTTTCTCTAAATTTGCAAGCTTGGAATATGTATTTTCTTCCCCATTCCATTCCCACACACCAGGCAAAACAAATCAGCAGAAGTGAAAAAAACAAATATAGAAAACGTGTTCGCACGTTACATTACACTTTACTTTTTTTAAAGTTTTTTTTCAACTAATGGCAAGTTTACAAGCCTGGCCACGTGTAAGAGCAGTTGGTATTTTTTAA
This sequence comes from Sinhomidia bicolor, assembly GCA_027743785.1. Taxonomy (NCBI): domain Eukaryota; kingdom Metazoa; phylum Arthropoda; class Collembola; order Entomobryomorpha; family Entomobryidae; genus Sinhomidia; species Sinhomidia bicolor. Next base: position 24,559 of record JAHZMT010003280.1, read on the forward strand.
AATAAAAAGCAAAGAAAAAGTACCTACCTACTTGTGCCAATGAGTAGGTATCTTGTAAAAAAAAGATTCCTATGTGTTGGATTAGTTAGTGGTTATATGGAGACAATATGTTGCTATTGTTGTAATAAAAGACGAGGAGAAAGAAAAGTTTTAGTAGCACAATAGCATCAGTTTGCTTTACTGCTTGGCTTGTCTTTTTTTGGCCATTTAAAGTTGGCTGAGCAACAGTAAAACTTGGAGTGCAATTAAAGGATCATAACATTGAACTACACTACAGGTTGAGAATTTAATCGATGAAAGCACAGGGGAAAGAGTTTTCCAAACATAAAAAGTTTGAACAACTACAACAAGAACAACATAACTAGTAGCAATAAAACATATAATTGAATTGTATTATGTATTTGTAATAGAATATATATATATATAATATATAGGAAAATAATAAAAAATAAATAAAAGGATTATTAGGAGTATGAAGGATAATGCCATTATTATTGTTTACTTTTACAATAGTTGGATAGTAGTAGGCTTTCAAAGTGATCTAGTATTTGTTTGTGGAACAAATCAAACTACGTGCAGGATATAATAGGTAAATACTTTTATCGGACAAGTTTGTCAAAAAAAGTCAAAACTAATTTGACGCAATGGTCGTTGGCAGCGGAACTCGGAGAAACTTAAATAATAGAAATGACGGTCATTCATGCGGAATAACGATGACGAGCGAACAGCTATCATGACTTGCATTGTCGGATAGTGTCGCCATATGACAACCAATGCTGTGAAATGTTTGGAAAAGAGTTTTCATTTGTGCTTCTACCGCTATTTCAAATTTAATCTATATATTACACTCAGGTACTTTTGCCAGCTTAATCATTTTCCATTGATGCTTCATATCTTATTAATTGCATACATGTCAGCTTGATCCTCTTTCAATAGACTAGAACTAGAAACTCTGACTTGGAAAAACAACTGCTAATTCTATTTTTGAGTATAAAATGTGTGAAAACGCCAACAATACTGACGTATGTATATGCATGATGATGAAAATGCGCAGCTTTAAAGTACGAATTTAACAACGGAAGCACATTCAAATGTTATATGCAGTGTAATACATATTATTATTATGATGTTTGTAGCTTCAAGTGTAAATTAAATACAACTCGGACACAGATATTAAACAGCTCCGAGCAAGCTTTTGTTTGGTTCCCACCACATAAATATATTATAAAACTAAAACATTACAAACAACCGTTCCATCCATCTCTAACTCTATAGTTTCCTAATCATCACACATCAAAGGTTTCACTATAGAATATATACATATTATACAGAATGGTATGTAAGGTTATAATACTGTACGCCTGACTATTAATTCTTCTGCAATTAATTAACAAATATTCTGTAATTCAACTTACGAGAACATTCGTCGACTGTCCCTACCGCCACCAGCTGTGCCATTATGACCATTGCTACCGTTGGCACCGCCACCGGGTGCTGCTACTTCATGATGACTATTGTTTCCATTGGCACCACCACCGGGTATTTCACGATGACTATTGTTCTCATTAGAATCCATTGATCCCGTCTTCTCATCAGGGCGTGGAATCAAGATAGCCATTGTTGTGTAATCAGTTTGTTTCCTTATTACAGCTGATCATTAAATAAATTAATGATAGATTTTCTACCGAGAAACGATGGATGAACCGCTCAACTGAACAAAATTCTTGGCAGTCCAACCTCATTAAATATTTACGCTACAACTGTTCTTGGATCACTTGACTACTACTAAACACGCTTCACACAGTTTGTCATCAATTCACAGACCTTTTGAACGGATCCTTACGGTTTTCAGAGCAATTACTCCTCTATCAATCAGAAGCAGTACATCAACTCACTGTTAATAACTTCCACCAGTATTTTTCCATACACGAACACACAGCAATTAAGCCAGCTCTATCAAGCACAAAAAAGATCACCCCACTCGTCATTATATCCCAATAATGAATAACTAACAACCGTGTGAACTTATTTGAGTGAAGAAGCAAAGTGTCGTCGTCGAGTCTTGTTCTCTCTCTTTCTGTCCTTCTCGCTACAAAAAATCGTTTTATTACGAACAATTTGTAAAACCACAAATGACATACATACATACATACTTGTATGTATATTTCCGCGTTATGTAACCGACGTCATAATATTTTTGGTCCATTTATTTCTTTTTAAAAAAAGAACTACACAACAACAACAACATCCCGTCGTATCTTTCTAAAGTTACTAAAAATAATGACTCTTAGTCTTGGTGATAACAGGGATTGCGTACAAATTTTTACAAGATTTAATAATCTTGCGGTGTTGTGCAAGATCAACCAACTAGAGAGACCGAAAAAAATCGACGGTAGTAGTGTGGCGGCGGTACTTACTTTGCTTACAACTGCTACCACGACGACGATAACATTCAACAGGCTGATAAAAAACAGTATTGATGGTGATCACTTTTTTGGTGACTTCTGTGTTGTATTTTTTTACATCAGCCACTCACACACATCTTACTATTCCCCAAACATTCTTTTCTTTCAATGCAACACTTCTTCTGCTCTGCTTCTGCAATAACAACAACGGATGCACTCTATTTCTGCTGCAGTTACAACTACAAGTTATACTAAAAATTCCGATTTGTGTGCCTGCTATGTGGACGGACATACATAAAATTGTGATGGTGGAGTGATGATGTTGCTGTTGTTGTTGTTGTTGTTGATGATGATGATGATGATGACTGGTTGGCCCTGGAGGAACAGCAACTTCCTTTGATTTTCTCACTTGACTCTCTAATCTCTACCGAACCGGCATGATTGCATTATTATAACATTGCCTGGCGTTGTTCATGTTGTGGCTGCGGTGATGTTGGTAGCTGGCATGGTATGGTACGGAGAGATAAGTTAAATGTAAAGATAAAGAATTCAACTGTATTAAGAGCGTCGTCTACTTTACTCCAGTTAAAATTGGCCTTATTTCCATATAACATTTTTAATAGTTGATTAAGGCGATGTAATGAGAAGAAAGCGAGCTGTCATTTAATGCGCACAGTTTTTGTAGAAAATAGATTCTGTATTTTAATGATAATAATAATATGCTGAACAGAAGGATAAAGAGATCAAAAAAGCTTTCACAATGATATATACCTACATTCAAATCTAAATATCATTCAACAGGCTGTGCGTGTGAGCTGAGTAGATAGTGCAGAGTGGTGAGCTTCTGTGTGACATGCGGTAGTAGGAGTAGTTGCATGTAGTCCATTACACGTTGTTCATATTTGCACACGTATCCACACGACAACACGTTCTCGTCATCATCGTCATCTTTTTTTTTCTAACTAAAAGTTCATTTTTACTTTTTTGTGTATGTATGAAGATCCTCGATATATGTATGTTTCCTTCTTTGAAGGATCTTTTTGTATGCGATGGCTGTGCATTTATGATCAATGATCATCATAAGTAATAAGAATCATAATATCTGTACTGTAATATATTCATCAAAGTTTTTCCTAGTCATTCTTCTTAACGCCTAACCAAAAGGAAAAGCGATGTGTGTTGTGTGTACGGTGTGGTGGGTGATAGTGATGTTGTCAGAGAAGAAGAGATACGTTTACGTTTTACAAAAATCAAATGCACACACATGGGTTGAGCAAAAGGAGATAATATACTTTTGGTTGGTGGCTTGCCTGCCATTCAAGGTCAGGAAGATGTGAAGTATTCAAACCACCGCACTACCACCACCGTCGTTGTCGACGACATTGCATCTGCCTAGTTTTGTGTTTGTTGCTGACTAACGTTACATTACGTATCTAGCTTTTTTTGGGTGACAAGACAAGTTGCATGTACAGTCGACAGTTTGGAAAGAATGCCTAAGAATATAATAATAAATAATAAATTAAAATGTCCTTAAAATACTTTTTTACTTACAAGTTACAACGAAACTCCTCCAACTCATTTTTTTTCACCCTCTCTGGGGATCGGAATGGAATGACGGTGATGGATATAGTATAATTCTCGGGGATACATGTAGATATTATGTGATGCAGCATGCAGCCATTACACTTGAAGAATTGTACATAAAAAGTTGCAACTAAAAGTCCAAGGATACGTTGTTACTTTTTTTCTATATGGGTATTAGAAATATGAACATTTACAAATTTTCATGTCTTCTGTCTATATATGTATGCTTATTTGGCAGCAAGTTTAAATCTGTGAAATGACTGAAAATGTGAGTATGTTCTTTATTTGTCAAACTTTTGCACTGTCGAGATGATTTTTATTCAACAAGTACATAAAGACTTTTTTATATTATATACGGAAATTAAACTTACTTCCACCAGAGAGAACAAGGCATTTGATCAAGTGTGGAATTTCACAACTTGTCCGTCAGTCTGCATTTCTAAAAAAACATTGTCATAATAATGCTGCAAGTGTGGTGAAAACTATTGTGAAAGATTGCAAAATTCAGGCATTGTATTTCTTGCGTAATTTTGTGTCGACACGAACTATCATGACCATTTTTTTGTTCTTACCAACCAACCAACTATCTATTTATACATTATACATTATATCTGGCAAGCACAAGAGCTTCATTACTTGCGTACAGCCACAGTACTAGTGATAATAGTAGCTTTCTCAATTATGCTCACTTAATTCTACTATAATTCTACCAAATCTGACAGGGGCCAAGTGAAACTATCATAATCGTTAATACATGCCTAGGATTAAAAATATCAGCAGTTTTACATAATAGTATTTACACCTCTTTGACCTTTGCAGTTAGGGATTTCACTAGCTATGTCATTTAGCTTTCATCTTTAGACAAGTTAGCCAGGTTTGTAGAAACCCGCCTACAAACACGCTCATTATTTTAGATCATTTTCTTACATTTTATTTACAATTAGCTACTCAGGTTATGATTTCCTAATAATATGCTTTCGTTGCGCTGATTATCCCTTTTGTGTCCTTGTGAGTTCATTGTAATTTTTTAAATGTTAAGCACTTGTCCGCTCACATTTTTGAATTTGCTGCTAGTGGTAAGTGGTATCTTAATTGTCTAGGTAAATAAATTATTAGCTTTTATAATTTGCTTCACAATAAACATCGCTTATATTTATATGACCTTGATTCATAAAACTAAAGTCATTTCTCAATATATAAATACCTAAGCATATAATGATTTTATACACACGTAATATTATCCAATTGGAAAAGTGCCTAAAGATGATGAAGCCCTAATGATTCATTGTGAATAGAAGTTTTACCTGTATTGCGAAATTTAAAAAATCTATATAGAAAACTATTGAAAGCTACTTTTATATAGTTTTGGTGTTGTGGTTATAAAAATAAAATAGGCATGAAGTGTGCATGAGACAGAACCCGAGTTATTATTATTTTTCTTTGTAAATAAAAAGAGAAAAGGTAAATTTTCTCCTCTGCTTCTTTCCACTACATTTACAAAAATAGGATTCGTGGGAAAAGAAGGCTCTGACTTGAGGCTGCCGTAAAAGTATAAAGAAAAGTTTTTATATTTAGTTTTACTCAGAAATGTTTTCAAGTTATTACTAGAGAAGTAGTTTGAGGTAAGAAAAATGTATAAGCAATACAATTTGTTTAGCGGAAAGTAGTATAGTAGTAGCGTAATAAAATAAAAGGACAATTTTCCAGGATAAAATACATTGAGCAATAAAAAACTAACAACTCAACATGCATTGTGCATTTGAGAAAGGAGAAAAAAATAATGTTATGGAAAGGAAAACATTTTTAAACGCCTCTACAATGATCAACATAAAAGTTTCTAATGATGTTATATTATGCTTTCCTCAGGGCACCTAGAAATGATATGATATATTATTATATGACAAAAAAGAAAAACTTGTGGCAAATCATTTGAATATATACATATTGTACATACATCTTGAAAAAACATAGTTAAATAAATCGAACAATCGAAATGTTCTAAAGTAGCGAAGACGTCAGTAGATAAGCTCAAGGTAGGCTCAAGATAAGCTCAAGTATAGTATAACATAGAACGTCTATTACATAACGTTTAATGTATACGTAGATAATAGTAGTCGTTCAAGATACCGTTGAATATTAACGGTTTCTGATAAGCCATGATATTGAAAATGGTACCATGACTGGCCAGTAAGGTCAGCTATCGATTGGTGAAAACAGAATTCGAATAACTATTATAGTTTTTTGAGTTATCGTATTGACGGACGAACGGACAGACACAGACATCCGCATAAAGTAGCGCAATGCTTCGCTACTTAATAATGAATAATGTACCGTGACGTTAATGATTACAATGGATGCATGTATTTTTTACACAATAAACGTAACTAAATAGCTCACTGCAATTAACACTGCAATTTTATTTGAATTACAAATTAGCACGTGTATATAGACCTTGTCAATATCCTGATGCTGTAGCAATACTACCTTTTTTAAAAGCAGGGGATGGGAATATAGCGAGAAAATGAAGCTTTATTATATAATTTCTATAACATTTGTAATGAGAACAAAGTTCCAAATATTAAATTTTTAAGAATTTAAGTATTTTTAAGTATTAAATTATACTTAATTTGTTTGTAATACTTAAAAATTTGTACTCTCATTTGGTGAAGCAACATCCATGTAACTTTATTCAGGGATAAACATTAAAGTACGGTAAAATTTTGTGTATAGTTACTGTACACTGCTCCAATACAAAGTCCATGAATTAGATGGCAGGTAAGACATTCATTCCAGTTTTAGATTTGAAGCCATGGAAATTTCATCAGTGAGCTTGAAATGTTTGAAATGAAAACAGCAACTCACTGCAACAGAATCAAGTCAAATATGGGCAGGGGAAAAGGAGGCAGTTTATTGTGTAATGTTCACTGTGTAGAGTCAACTAAGTATGTAGGTAGGTGTTTGTATGTATGGTAGGAAGACGCATACTATGCCGACCACACACTATGCCGACCACACACTATGCCAGACCACACACTATGCCGACCACACACTATGCCGACCACACACTATGCCGACCACACACTATGCCGACTTCCATTATGCCGACTGCACATTATACAGATTTAACATGCACTTTAGAAAATTGTCGTATTCTTTCTGTTTTTTGGGCATAGTGCGTGAGGTGATTTTCGAATTCTGAAAGTTGGCCCAGTGTGCAGTCAGCATAATTTGTAGTCGGCAGAACGGGTAGTTGCCATAACGTGTAGTCACCATAACGTGTACTCACCATAACATGTAATCGGCAAAGTGTGTCTACGAAAATTGAGTCGGCGTAGTATGCAGTCGGCATAGTGTGTGTGACCCGTATGGATAGGTCTATCTACCCACGTAGGGAGCTGTATTTGACAGTAGTCGTTTGACGAGAAAAAACTTGAAAAAAACTTTGGACTGTTTGGACTATCCAACAACCGGATAGTGGAAGAAGGCAAGAGAGAGAGATGGGAAAGCGTTTGGGACGCGAAGTAGTTTGCGCTATAATACATCGACTTGCACCAGGTGTTTCAGAGATGATGAAGTTTTTATAAGATTTTCCACTTTAGGTTTGTATATTATTGAAAATTATACTACTTACGAGACATGTTCATGTTACGAGCCGAAGTTCTTTCTTTAGGTAAAACTCTTGTTGTATCCCGTAATCCTCCCTAAAGCCCTCCATCCATACGTACAATACTACTACTTTTTTGCAGACATTACGCTGCATAAATATATATACCTCTTCACTACTATTATCATCGTCATTATGATAGTCCAACTGAAATTTGGGTTCACAAGTTTATTTGTCGCGTTTTTTCTACTACCATTTGATATTTTATTCGCCCAAAAACTTTCCCAGCAGATGGGTATGCCACTATCGACTATCAGGTCATGTGTCTACAGTCTCCATGTACGTCCATAATGTTCCCGGTTCTCGTTACATTCTGCATGAAACTTGCACAAGCATTTCGCACCAGAAGAAAACGACAAAATAAGAATGTGCTCGCAATTGCACATTCAGGTAGCGCATATACTTCCAGTAGGTAATCGAAGAAATTATGCACGCTCCATTTTCAATGTCCCTTAAGTGCCTTCCGTTGCAAGGAAATACGCTTTCATCGCTGACACACACCGTTTGCAACTTACGTACTCTCAAATGTAAAACTGGCTCAAGCTGCCTTGTAGATTATGGTAGATCCTGTGTAAAATGCACACACATACACAGGGCGTTACCAGACAACAACCTAGTGTCGTGTAAAACATCAAATAACATTATCATGAAACTGGCAACTAGCCAGATAATAAGTAACAGAGGATTTAATGGCACAAAAGAAAAAAAAACTTTATTGGTAGCTGTGTTTTTCGGTTTAAATAATAACTATCTAATATACCTAGCCCTCTTCTTCGATTGCCATCTTCCCGTCACTCTACCAGCTTCTATTTTGCAATACACAGACAGCTGGAAAGACGTATAGCATTTTACTACGACAACAACGACGGCCATTATTGTGCTGCGCACAGCGTTTGTTGTGCTCATTTATTTATTTCCACTACTCATGCAAATCTGGAAATAATTTTATACGACTTAATGCAATAAAGCAGTCAGATTGCTTTTATTTATGCATTCTAGTCAAACTGATTTAGATGTACAAAGGAGAGAAAGGAAAAGCTTTTACTAAACGTAGAGTGCTAAAAGGCAGGTGAGGAGTTTATGCTTTGTGCATCATCATGACTATGAAATTATAAACTAAACTGTGAGCTATAAAAACTATTTACCTAACGAATACTAAAACGTATGATTTTGTGCCAAAAATGGCAAATGGCAGAGAGGCGTGTTGTAACTGTCAAAAGATTATTTTGCTTTATTTCATGTGCTATTTCTACAGAAAATTCATATTTGATTTGGAAACAAAATAGTTTTTAGAATAAATAACCATTTTGCATGTTAATACAATTGGGAAACTTCACTGAGAGAAGAGGACAAAATACAATGAAACGTCGCCATTCGTATTAATATTTATTAATTATATAAACGAAAAATATATAAATTCGTTTTATCCATCAACCATATACTTACATATGTACATGCATGCTACTTTGTTTTATTCAAATGTAAGTAGGCATAATACAAATCATTTCGGGATTCTCAACATTACGCAACTCACTTCATTTTTTCAGCTAATTAATTTTTGCACTTACGTTTATTATATTCAAATAAAGTGCCAATGGCAAAACAATCAAACGGAAGTATGTATAGGTATATGCTGTTCTATGTAAGAGACAGAAAATGTCAAATGTTAAAATTGTTAGGTAACGCTTTTCCATTTGTGATTCTTGGAAACTTAAAGAGGTTTGCTGTTGTTACTTGATAAAATGTAAGCTGTAGAAATGTGTTTGTTGGATATACATCAAATTTATGTAAGATGTTAAGGTGTAAGTGTATATATACCTACACATGAATGTATGTATATATCAACCAATTTCGTTTACCTTTCCACTTGCTTCAAGAGACATTACTTTCAACTTTAAGTTGTCACAAACAGTAGCTCAAGCTTTTTCATTAATTTCCTCTCTCTCTCTCTCTGATCATGTTCTCCGTAAACACTACAATTTTGTCTTTCATTTTGGATTTCACTTTTCTGTCCAATGATACCTGGAGTAAATGGTAAATGTTTGTCTTAAGAATCCTGATGTTCAAGTTTTACATTGTAGTTGAGAAACGTATTTATTATACCAACATCAAAACACGCAGAAACAAATAACAAATTAAAAAGTGTTTTTGACAACACTGCAGTGCAGTATAATTAAAGCTCATCATCACCACCTGAATTGTTGATAGCTATTTTATGTATTCAATTAATTAATTGTTTTATCTTCTGAGTCAATCACTTTATGAAACTATATACTTACAGCGTTACAACCTTTAATTTTATTTTGAAAAATACGTATTATTCCATTGATGTCGTAGTCAACTGATGGCATCCACAACCATGACTACGAACATTTTCAACAAGAAAAAACTTCGTGGATAGATTGCATGCTGTATTTGTTGTTGTGTGTGACCTGATCTGTTTCTAAAAGTTCAAAAAATGTTTTGATTCTATTGATATTTTCACCTGCCTGAAAATCAAATTACACCTTGTACTATAATTAAATAACGGTTGAATGAATGCTTTACCAGAAAAGATTGTCGTGCAGATGGTCAAGAGAAGAGTTTTCTTTTATGTATTATGTCGAACACAAACTTCCTGTAGGAAGTTGGTAAATAGTAACCTTACTTACACAAGCAAGATCAATAAGTAGACTTTCCTTATCCGTCTCCGTCTTTCTCTGTTTCTCTTTCTAGTCGGGTCTCTCCTCATTTAATTAGTTGCTTTCATATACTCTATACCACGTGGGTATATAGCTATCCTGTTTGTTAGCTACACTCTGAATAAAGTTTGCAATTAACTGTTGAGGAAATCCCTGACTTGTAATTACAGCACTACTGACTGACATTTAATGTCTCAAATAACAACCCTGTCACTGGAAATTATAGTTGTGTTAAAGCATTTGGAACAACGGCACACAAGCTCATTTTCAGGTCATTTTCTTCCTGGCGTAAGTAAACACGCATGGAAATGTCGTCTAAAAATTGGTTTTCCGCTTGTATGCTTAAAATCTCAGCATTGTTCTCAGAACAGATGATAAGTTTGCAGAAACGTTTCCAATTTTCTGTACATTTTATGCTTTTTTGATACTGAAGCAAATTAGTAAAGCTTTGACGCAATTATAACGATGCAAATATGAGCACTATGCTTTTACAGAACTATTTTCCTCCAAAGAATATCTTTTTGTGCACAAAATAATGAGCATGTTGATCTAAAAATATTTTAAAAATTGCAAATACTATATTATGTAATTTCATATTTTATAATGAATGAAGGTTAATTTACCATGAATGTGAATACCAAGGTATAATAATAATAATACTAGAAGAAATGAATGGGTTTTCAATTTGCACGAACCGAGTTGGCGTTTACCTACAAGCAGTTTACAACAAGAGTATCATATTGCCCCAAGTCAGTTCCCAACTTTCCAAGACTTTGTAAAAGCAATGTAAGGTCAGCTTCATATGACAGCAAGTAAGAACTTGTCAGTTGATACGTGCATAACATTTTCCTTAGTGTTTAGGCATCAATGGATGAAAAATCTTTGATGTATTCTGAGTTATTTTTCTACAAAAACATGAATTGCGCATTATATTCTATTTCGTCGGAGCTAAGATAATTTTAGAGCAATCTTCTACGAATGCATTTCAAGGAGCATTTCGGTTCAAAAAAATATTTGAGGAAGTGGTGGCTATTGGCATTTACGTTTCCATTTCTATAATTTTTCCATCAATCCATATAAATCATTTTCTGGGTATAATGATGCATGGATATGTTGTTTACAAAGCAAGTAATACATAAAAAAGATCAAATTGAATCTTTCACGTACAATTCTTCTGCACGTTTAATTATGCGTAAAAATTCAAATTAAGAACACTCGTTTATTTTTCATCTTTCATGTGCATACTTGACTAACTTTGTTTGTTTGTTCACTAGAATCAGTACATGAATTACTATATAGATAGTATTACTCCATTAATTGTGTTTTTCCATATGCTAAAAGTTTTTCATGCAATTAAGCATTTTCACGACTAAAGGCTTCCGTGTAAAAATTGCCTCCCTTGATTATTTCATATCACATTAGATAATGATTTCAATTCCATTGGTCAAATTACACTTTGTTATTATGTTACAGAGTCACATTATAGAAACACCACAAAAGAAGTAAGGGAGTGAGGGAGCGGAGAGAATGTCTGAATAATGAATTCTGTGGGCTGTCCGGACGATAACTTCTTAACATTCAACCTATTCAACTCTAATTTTGCACTTACCTCATGCCTCCATGGGACGACCCCTTTCGAATTTGAGCAAAATTGGTCAACGGAAACCGTTAGTGACCGTTACGATTTCAAACTTTTAGAGCAATAACATATTCATGTGACACATATTTCATTGTCATTTTTAACCACTAATAAGAATCCAAAGACATTTTAAAAATTCTTAACAGTTTTTGAGAAAATGACGATTTTACAAAAATCAGACTTTCATCAAAACTATAGAACGGAGTTCTGTTCGGAGCACATTTTGTTTTTGACGTTTTGCACATTATAAAAACCGTACTTGCTGCGGCAACTTGAGAATCATGCCTAAATGACTGGGGCAACTTGACAATCAAGCCTAAATGACTCGAATAACTTTAAAAAGGCCGAAACTAATTTGCATAGTGAAAGCA
>JAHZMT010003281.1:0-17431 GCA_027743785.1 Sinhomidia bicolor
CTATGGATATGCTGGTAAGTTTAAAGTATGGTATGTAATAGTAACCAGTTACAAAAGTTTTTCTTTCAAATTATTTCAAACTAAAGTATTCAGTTTGAGCTAATTTTTATAGTGAAATTACTAGTTACATCTTATCATGGTATATATTTTCACGGGTGAATTTACCCCATCGTAGATTCTTCATTATTTTCATTAATGAAAATTTGAGAAATTCAACAAACAATTCTATCTACCTACACGAGCAAATATGCCCAAGCCAATGCATGCCAAATGCCCAGAAACAAAGTAGGAAAATATAGCATGTTTTTAACAAACAGGTGCAAATAAACGCTCAAATATTAAACCAGTATGATTTCTTAGAAAGTGTGAGTAGTAAAAGTAAGTATAAACAACCTTTAACGGGAGTGACCGCTCCGTATAATCGCCAATCTACGCCTGTAATAATAATAATATAGTATAATAATATTTTATAGATAATGTATATAAATCTGTATAAAGTCTCAAGTATGTACTTTCAGGAAGAGTGTCGACATCCTTCTGTGCATACTCAGGGAAAGGTTTTCCTCCGTTATATCCTTTTGAGGAAAGCTTTCCACGAAGAACCTGAACAAATAAGGATTTCATACGATGACATAACATACTACAACATTTCAATATCTTAACCCGCTTGCACAATGATTATGAGTATTCCTGCGTACATTCTATTATTTAATTTCTTATGAATGAATGCTATGTTCGCAGTAGTGAACATTTTTGCTGGACCAATTTAAGCAAGTAGTATAGACGTTAGGTTTCAAGAGTACAATAAATAATACTATTTCTTCCAAGTGCTCTAAATATATTAATATTTTTATTACTGAATGTACCTTAAGTTCGTCCTCAGTCCTATCTGCTAAGTGATTCACGGCAAGTTTGTAGGTTAAACCTTGCCTGTTCTTGCTCTCTATAAAACGATGATTATGTCGGAACACGTTAAGCCTCAACATGCTCTCTCTATCGTGGAGGTATTTCTTATTGTGCGTTTGCACGAACTCATCAAAGCTGGATGTGATGTGTTCATCCATTCCATGAATAAACTCTTTCATGGGATTGAATGTTGCAATGGTGCGGTGATGTTGAGCACCTGGTCCTGGGAAATCTCGGCATGGCGTGCTTGCTGAAGAAAAAGAAGAGAATGACAATGAGGAAATTTGAAGAAGGACAATATATACATTTAAAGCTTTTTATAATAACACATTGTGCTAAAAGCTGACAATGAAATGGAAACTGCTGTAATGCCACAAGAGACATACTTTCAGGTACTTTGAAAACATCTTGGGAAGGCTGTTCCGCTAGAAAACTATCGTAAATCAGGTAATAGTGGTCGTAATGAGAGCCGAGGAGGGAGTTAAAACCACGCATTTCGTATTTCACTGGTTTTCCAACCATCACATGAGGATCCAATGGAGATGGCTGTTGATATTAAAACAAAGTGTTTTATAATGACGCAATCGTAATTTACAGCGAATTTGTAAAATTTTATTGCTTATAAGGCTAAAAACACATCTCCAGCGTTTTAATTTTCAAGGTTGTGGAGTTAAAATATATAAAGTTCATAAGCCACATACTACGTGGTTACATTTTATATATATACAATATGCACAGGTATGTTTCGTACGCATTGATTTATATGAACCATTTCTGGTTTTTGGCTTACCTCAACTTTCAACCAGTAAATGTACTTGTTTACTTTCTCGCCGCGGGTTTCAACAAGTTCGTACCTCTGGCAAGTAATTGTGTTGACTACGTCTTCTCCCACATGCTATTGAATTCGAATAAACAATTATTGTTTACACTTGGTGACACGGGTATGTAGGTATCATTAACCGCTAATGAGTTTATAGAACTTTATATTCTTCTTGAAACTAATTGTAAGACCTTAGACAAGACAATGGAATATAATGAATATTAATGTCATCATCATGCCATGTTACCTTCATTGCTTTAAGATCAGGCAGGATACTTTGCGCAGTGATTTTATTATCTTGTGTGCCATTGACTTGAAAGCAGGTAATTTGGTTCGTTACATGTTCATTAGTCATCGGAACGATTTTTCTCATGACGCCAAACGCGCCTCGATCCGCCAACTGGTACGTTTTAGCAACACCTGTTGTTACATGATTCGATATTTTTTAGCATAAAAGTTTATTAAAGTACCTATGTACATGTCATAATGTCATTTTCATACAGTATGCAACGCTCACCTCCATAAAAATCAATTCGACTTCTACCATGTTTAAGATCCACCCAGGCTGCGAAAGGTTCTTCAACCTCGGCGTATGGAATGTACAGCGTTCCTTGTTGTAATTGTAATTATTTTATTATTTATTAATTAGTACATACATGCCCATAAGATGTTTTTCTACATAAGATTTTTAGTGGACTTAATAAATTAGTTTTAAAATAAATATTTCATCTACCTTGTAATTAAATTTTATTTACACAATGCCTACCTTGAGTTATGTATACAGAACTGATGAGAGGTATATCCGAAGAGAAAACGGAATTATCATGAATTCCAGACTCAGCTCCCACTGCGGTTTATAAAAAAATACAATTTACTTTAAAAGGTACTTCTACTTCAAATGCCTATTCAAACATTACATTTCTATGTAGGTACATTAATTAATTTACCAATTAGTGCCAAGACTAACAAGGACATTCCCACCCAACTCATGTTGGTATGCATTGTTGTGCCTGCTTCCAGTTCAGTGGGAACTGTGCAAATTTTCAAAAAAAATTAATCAATAACTTATTTACTTAAAATTATTTTTAATTTAATTTTGGTTGAGTTTGCAGCTGTCTCTATATGCTCTACCAGTTAGACAAAAAGAATCTGAGTGTAATGCAAGCACAATCAATTTTCCTCACATGACTCCACATAAAAGTCAACTATCTTTTAGTTAGGAATGCTTGCCAACAACGAGAATGGTGATAAAAGCAGTATATTTTTTAATATACATGTATTCTAACCTTTGCCCTTGAAGTTAATGGACCTTCCTTACTTTTTACTTATTACAAAGCACAAGTTCAACTTGGCTGTGAAGCAAAATAGAATAAGTTTGTCAACAACACACAACTGTAACCTGAGCACAGTGCGTCACATGGAGAGATAATGTTTTTAACGATGACATCCAGTAGATAAACTGCTGGAATATATAACATTTTAAAACAACATTTATTTTTCTCATCTCAAAGAGCTATACCCTACAGAATTATATAGTATAAATAAGCAAACATATTCGTCGTAATACCACCAGTAAAATTACGTGCAAGCAACCCATGAGAGAAAATAATATACATTGCACCTATAGTTGTTTAGAAAGAAAGTTGAATGGAACAAAGGAATCCTTTTACTGACATGAACTCACCCACCACCATGCACCACCACCACTGCCGTCTGCGCTGTGCTACAGTGTTTACTATACTTAGAATCTAGCTTCTACTTATTATTACTACTACTACAACTCTTGTTGTCTGACACTTTTGTGAGCACGAAATTAAAACCTCCCTTTGTCTTGCAAAGGAAGCGCTGGAGCGTAATTACGCAATTTCTGATCCACTGTTCCATACAATCAATGTCATTGGATACTTTTTGAAGTTGAACCTTCGTCTTTCAAGGATAAGCTTTGATGATTGTACAAAATATCATGCCAAAATTGAGATGACATGATGCGCTTGTATAACAAAATGAATAAAACACGGTTCTAGTTCAATTATTTAATTAGTTCTTACCTTTGACGTTATTTCCAGAGAGCTTTGTATTCAAAAGTTTAATAGTTTTGCAGGCGCAACAGTAGTGGAAACTTTAAATTAGAACAGCAGGATATGATCACTTTGTGCATACATATGTCAATTGATGGGTGTCAGTGGCGGTGTTGGTGCCTTTTAGTGTAGCACATAACCACATCACATGTACAAGTGTATCATCTTCTCAGCCAGAAACGAGGTTTACTCATCTTTGTTATGTTGATAACATCGGCTTTCTTTATTCTATCTCTGTAAAAACGCTGTGCAGTCAAAATCTTAAAGCTGGTTATTATCGCTACTACATACATGCATATGCATAATGACATGCTGGCATTCCCATTTTATTCTATAAATCCATATGAAATATACAAAAAAATTTGGTACCTTAAAAAGTTACTTCTCCAAAAGACTTAAAAAACCAGCAGTCGATAATGGTATCAACATCATGTTTTCGTCACGTTGGTCTGACGAAGTTCAACCACCAATAAAAGGATAGCAGATTTAAATTATATCATGTGCAATATAGCGTACATATACCAGTAGTTTGTAGATATTGTATAGACTCAACAAGTCATTTTCTAACCACATATTTTCCATTTAAAGTTGTGTACTTCGAACATATTAAGTTCAAATTGTACAGACAAGCAAACATGTAATAAGTATGCATAGAAATGGTAATGCAGATGGTCATCGTCGTCTGGTTCACATTATCTTCCATCATATTATTTAAAACAGTAAGGAAGACGAGTTTGTGGCCAAACACTTGTGTATGTAAAAGCCAGCCCAATATACCAAGAATGTTTTTTTCTGTGTACCTAGTACCAAGTATTATGTATCCTCTACTAGACTCTAAGCTATAGTAGTGCTTTGCGTATTTAAAAAATCTATGCGTCGCTACTCCAGAGTCCAGATTCCAGTCCAGCGTGACGAGATGTGGCAAGTCTATCCGAACGACAGCTGTCAGTTTATAGATAGTTGTATGATGGGAAAACAAATATTGTAATTTTGTATTTTTCCGCCCAACGGCAATTATTTACTTAACAAAATGATTTCATTCATAATTAGCACGTGTATTTGACTATAAACTGACCTCATTCGTCTCAATTAATGCATTTGATTCTTAGTTGTTTTCGTTTTATAAACTCAAAAAGGAATAAATGGGAAAAGTCAGATGTTTAAATGAATAAAATATAAAATCGAGATTAATAAAAAATAAGATGAAGTTTTCAGCTTTTAACTTTTGCTGACCTTCTGCTTCTTAACTAGGAAGCAAATAAAAAATTGAAACAATAAGTTGCTTAATGGGTTGCTTAATTATTAACCGGTAATTTCAAGAACATCTCTTTCCGATCAAGTGATATGAATTTACAAGTTTATCTTTAGCTAATGTTCATATGAATAAAACGTCAAGGTTTATATGAAATCTAAAATTGTCACATCCATTACTAAACATTTTAAAATTCTTTCATAAGTAAGACTCATGATAAAAATGCTACTACTGTGATCTTACTGCACAACTTTTTGACGAAAATCTTCTAGTTATTTAATATTTCAGTAGCAACTTATATGAGCATGTTTTAGTTCCATTTCCAAGTTTAAAACTTTAATGTATAGCATGTAATCATTTATTGTTTCCTTAAAAAATATTTTTCTTTGGAATGAGATGCATTTAAAGTCGTCATATTTCCGTTTACCGTGTTCCTAAAAGAGAACACGCAAATCTAAAGCATTCATGTGGCAAAGCATACATGTATGATTTGTCCCTCAAACGGTTTAATGGCTGCACGCCCTTGAGCAGCTGCATACATAACATAGGTACATCTTTTGGGCTTTATTACTATTTCGCCGAAAATACTATTTGTTCTTTAAAGTAGATACGTGTAGGATTTCATTAACTAAAAGGTTTTCTTTTCCACAACCACCCACAAAGTCAAGAAACTTGGAGATGTAGATGACGTCTGATGGTCTGATGTATGTATGTATCTTTATCCGTTTTTTTAAAAAACTCTTTGTTGGTGTACAATTTAATGGAAAGTTCAAAACGGAAGTAAGCAGTGTAATGTAAAAGCAGATAAAATGTTTTCTTATGTCACTGTCCACCAGTTGTCACAAAGTAGCTCCAGAGTGACTTGAAAAGGTAAAATCCTAAAAACAGAAATAATAATAATATATATCATACATACCAGCAAAATGTTACTTTTCAATTTTTTTGTTTTTGACATACAAAATGCTTCTAATACTAATGAGTTGATGTTGCGCAATATCGGATTTCTACAAAACTTTTCATCTCAAATAAACCTTTATGCTTCTTTCACACTACGGTTTACTACCTAATCTACCCACGTATCAAAACCTAAATAAACCAATTCTTTTAGTTTTTAAAATGCCTGGTCTTGTAAGTGAATAGGTCAACTATGTTTCTAGCTGTTGGCTGTCGACTTAACAAGAATATTCAAATACACATTTTAACATACAGTGACAATAGTGATATCATTATTTAAAATCTACTAGGACAAAAATCTTTACAATGGATTTTTTATTTCGTTTGAATTAAATCCTGTGCCATGTTTCATTTTGTGTTAATTGAATGTCTTTTTTTGGCTGTAAAAGTAAGATTCTCTTTCTAATAAAACATTTAATTTGTCTATATATTTATGAACAAGGACGTTTCAATGTTATGCACTGCATTGCTACCTAATATTGCAGCAGTTTAAAAGAAAATCTTGTATAAATTAAAAAAATAAATTAAATTGTTCCAGTGCAAATACAACGTTTATTTGCAAACGAAATTAAATAAGGTATTTTTAAATTTTTTATTTATTCATCAGACTCATACACAAGAAAAAAAGTTTTCAATTTTAAATAATGTACACACGCTAGGGAAAGAGGTTAAAGCTTTCCTTTCTTAGAGATTGCACAATCTTGTCTACGCCTAACTACATGTATGTATATATATATTATGTTTATGTAACAGAACTACTTGTATCAGAAGGGAAAATAGAAGAAAACAAGAGAGAAGCAAGTTTCAAAAGAAAAAATATATAGAGCATTTCGCAGTTGAACTCTCATGTCTATTTTTCTGTCTTTTTAACATACTTTGAGAACAAACTCTAGAAACGCAAAAATGAAAAGATGCACAAGATTAAATAGAAGCAATCAAAATGAACAAAACACATAGGATACAATATTTTTCGAATTTGTAAACTTACTCAACAATTTTGTAATTCAATTTAAAAGTTAAGCAGTACAATATTTTTTGCCCCGTTTCAAGAGGAAAGTTTGGAGGAATAAAGATGGATAGATGCGATTCAATATTGATTGATTAAAAATTTCATTACACATTTTTTTGTTGTGTTTTGACCTTGAACATGGTCGACGTGGTCATTGCGAAGTTAATTAAATGCAAGATGTTGTCATCTTTTCCGCTTTATTTAAGTTTAGTATCCGCCAACGGTTAACTTTCTTGCAGTGGTTTTTGCATGGACCAGATAATGATTTTGACTTGATCGGATACTTTGAAGAAGTACATCATCCCTATTAACTCGGACAGAGGATGTCCTCCTGTTACGATCCATATAGGAACGAAGAGCCCTCTCTTCCCAGTATTGAGGCATAGGGATATCTTGGCGTACTCCACGAGATCGTTGATCCAAATAGTCAATCATTGGTCGGTAGTAGTATGAGCCGTAGTCGTAGTTGTACTCATACAAAGAGCTTTTTGGTCTTGCCCAGTGCACAAATTGAGTGATCTTCTTTTTGGGAGCGGCTCCAGCGTAGCTACCATCTCCAGAATCGCCCATGATAAATGTAATGAGTTAGGAGATATGTATATATACAAAAAAAGTTTTAGTTTACGAGCTGGTTTTTATTTTGCTTTCGGCAAAACTCCTCCTTTAGAATTCTTCTCCGGGGAATTCAATTTGTGGATGAACCTGAGGAAAAGAAAGAGAAAAGAAGAAAGAAAGAAAACATTACAATAGACTACAAAAAAGATGTATTCAATTAATGTTAAAAAAGGTTTTTTCTACAATGACAGCACACTGAATAGACGTTTTTTAGCAATTTTTAGATCAAAAAGGTGCTTAGCTTGCAAATTCAGATATGTGACCATGTCTGGATGTGATTGTTCCTTTTTATTTTGCAATTGAATTGCTGAAAAAAGGCAACTAGCACCGCACCGTCCGTCACTCAAAAGACTGTGCTCAGCAAAGGCACAAGGTCTCAAAGGGATTACATATGAATGAACGCACTCCAGTTGTCGACAAATGTATGAACAGAACACTGTGCTGTGCTGCTGTTGGGTAAAGACTTGTCGAATTTTCAATTTCATTTATTGCTGAATGAATTCCATTCATTTTGTTATCTGTTTGTCATCGTGTAAGCTATAAAAGTTGTATTATGTATTATTTACGTAGCCGGAAGTTGAGCAATTAGGTATTAAATGTGATTGTAAACATAATTAAAACCGTTTACTGAAGGGTGAAATGAGGAAAAAATATTTTATTCTACCAAGCTGTAGTAGTAGAAGCTGAAAGTTTTATTAATTAGTAAAAAAGCTTTCACTGTCATTTTTACTAGGATTTGCAACCTTTGATCCTTACAATTTCGACTAATCTTCCGTTTCATTCATTGATCCTTTGTACGAATTAGATATGTAGGAACGTAACTGTAATACTTTGTGTTGTGCCCTCATGCGAAAACTTTTTAACTAAGCATTCAGATAATTAAATGAAACTGGGTAAAGTACATGTTTGTATTTAATTTTCTGCATTTTAATTGAAAAAAATATTGACTTTGGCAAATGAATAAAACGCTGCACTAGAAATAAAAGTATTGTAAGGCAATTTTGTCGTAATAAATGTATATTAAACATCATCAGTCAGTGAAATACTCTCACTTTCTCTTGTAAGTTGCTCATCTCCGGAACATTGCACAATAAACCGAATTTGTAACGGTTGCACAGTGGCACATAAAGTCAAACACAGTGGTAATGTTTGACATGCATACCTGTAGATAAACGTGACAGCACGTTTCAACAACACCAAACGTGAACCCATATTATGTGTATTCAAACCTGTGTATTCTCTGAATTGTATGGTAGTTTGACTGTGACTAGAAATTCGGTGCTTTCGACGAACGATTCCCCCAAAAAATAAACGAAAAACCATATAGTTACCCGGTATTTGAACCTATTGATCCCACACACACCTTTTCTTGTGTGCATTCTAAATAAGAACGTGTTTTGTACAAAATGTCGTGCATTTCAACTTAATTGTATGACTAATATAGGTAGCCGTTATTGATGGCATGGGCAGTGGAACGACAGTAATAGAATGCTGTTTCCTGAAGCGATGATGAATGATGGACGAGCGCATCAGATATAAGAGCGTAGTAACGGCATCATTCCAATAGCCAAAGTCAACAACATCTCCTTAAGCGCCCTTCAGCACGTGGAGTTGGGGGCTAGTGCTTGCTAGGTTAGCCAGACCAGTAAGTAATTCGTAATTTTGGAACAGTCAAGTATTCCTCTTTCTCCAGAATAGACAATGCAAATGGGAATTATTTAGGTTTTGTTGGAGTTTCTTCTGGAAAGCAAAATCTAATATTTGCTTATGATTCTTTACCGTCTAATTCATCTCATTACAATTGTAAATTAAAACGAAGTCTCTGTCTGGTTATCTCACAGGGGAATTGCTGCCTGTATTTACGTTGAAAGAATGGAAATAATGAATTGCAAAAAATTGATAAATTGTGTACAATGTGCTACATACAAGAAAAATAGGTCCGTCTCGCCAAAACGCCAGATTCAACTACTATTCATTATTTGTGTTGTCAGTCGTTGTGATTCTCGACAATCTCGACGTGTACTTCCATGAAATCCTATATACCAAATACCGATCCACACACCGTTCCTTAAAATACAGTTTCCTTATAAAGGTTAGCACAGCTTCAGATTTATATACTCATCAGTACAGATAATTATTGTTTACGTAACGAGAACAATTATTCTTGTTTTTCTAGTCAAATAAAAAAGGCATTGATTGATAAATATCTAATAATAAAACTATCAGACAATAGTATTTCTAGTGATCACCTTGAACTTGCAAAGTGAATGACGACTGTACAAAAATTGCGTATCGAAACGATTTATCAACCAAGAAGCATGATCGTTGGCTTAGTTTGCTTGAAGCAAATAAAAGTTGAATCCGAATCCCGGTATACTATGTCATTGTAATTTTTTAAGCCAGGGAATCACGTACGTACACAACTTGATCCGAAAAATTCATCAAAGAGAATCTACTGGGATATTGTACGTATCACTAACCACCGTCAACCAAACTTAAATTAAGTAGTTTATTTTCTTCTCTTGGATATTTTTTCTTGGAGATTTGCAAAACGCAGTTACATTTGCGTGCTAATGACTATGATATGTGGATATAATGTAGCGGTAGCACTACTAGCCACCAAGTGTGATGATCATCATTATCCTCATTGCTATCTAACATGACACCACAATCTCATCTCGCGTCACTTTTCATGGTCATGCAAGTGCAAAACTTCCCACACGAAAATTTTCATCTTGTTTACTACTTAGCAGAACTAAGGTGCAGGGAAAATCATGGTGTATAAAATGAGATTTATACTTTTCCAACTCTCACGTCAAACCAAACCCGTTAGTAAGGCCAACAAGATGAAAATAACTATGTTGATGCTCAAACTTAGCAAAAGAAAATAATGTATGTACCTACTTGTAATCATTGTCATTATAAAGCATTATCTGTCTCATTTTGCTGTACATTTTCCTGGGGTAGCGTCAAGTGACGTTATTACTACATATGATTCGTATATAAAACACATTGAAATTGCCGTAATACAAATATGAAAATGTTAGCCAATCAGAACAATTCTCCAAATCAGCATTATATTTAATTTCCAGTTTCTGGAGACGTGCGTGTATACAATTGCACTGGTATTATTATTATTATTACTTATCTAGTAAGCTAGCTAAGGTAAGCGTGCAATATGGTCATTATAATCCCACCATCACTTGACCAATTGACTTGGAAGCTGCTTTTGCGTTTTGTCAACCAACAGCTTTCACTCGTTGAAAACATGATGTTGAAAGAATGGAGATGGTACTTATTATAACGAAAAGCTGAAGCTTTTCATTGTTGTGAAATGTGCCAAGTATCATAACTGGGTTGGCAATTGTAAACAAGCTCTTTCAGAACAATTTCATAGGTATCATTAAATTTCTACAATGATGATGATTCTGTGTGGTCAAAAGGCGAGATTTAGAGTTACTTCGTAAACGCACCAGAAAAAGAAGAAGATGCATTATTTATTGTACGAAACTACGAATCAAATGCGAAGCGATGGTGTATTTTAGACAGAAAAAATGTGTTGGAACTAAACACTTGAAAAGTAGACTTTTCTCTGTTTTATTTCAACCAAAACTACACAATACAGTTTTCACTGAATGCAAAATTTAAAGAATGAGGGAAGAAAAACAAAGTTTCATGTTGAATATCGTAAATAAATACAAATGCGATATGACATAGGTACCAATACGCACACCTATATGATAGTAGTGAGCTAGTGAGCATCATGTGCCTTTGATCCCACAATACTTCTTACGCTACTCTTTACAAAGTTTTAAAGCTTCTGAAAAAAGTGAATTCAACAGAATGTCAACCTTTTTGAAAACGCGTTTATGAAGACTAGGGGCTATTATATTTCCTGATTAATTTTCTTTCATTCCTCGTCCCTATTTATTCGCTTTTATTATTAGGCAACAAA
Organism: Sinhomidia bicolor; assembly: GCA_027743785.1. NCBI lineage: Eukaryota > Metazoa > Arthropoda > Collembola > Entomobryomorpha > Entomobryidae > Sinhomidia > Sinhomidia bicolor. Next base: position 11,590 of record JAHZMT010003281.1, read on the forward strand.
TATAACAATTACAAAGAAACAAACTGAATAGACAAGTGCCTATTTCAATAACAATAACAATTCCATTTGTAGTTTTTTCCATTTAGGCACTATCTTCATATGAATTCTCGTAGGGATAATTAACAGAAAAGTGCAAACGTAATTTGTATGCTTACGATGAATAATTGTAAATGCGGAGGCTATTTTGAGAGAAAAGGAAAACTGATGTGAATATTTTTGCTGGGAAAAACCATACTGCGTTTTAAAATCGTTTGCTGGAGGAATTGGAAAAGTGCCCCTCGTTCAACCTTGAAAATTCAGTAAGATACACAAATGTTTGACTGTTTCCTAATAGGTAACTGCAGCTGTCTGTTGTCACTTGGACTTAACTTACAAGCTCATCTCACGTTTTTTGGCATGGGTTTTGGTTAACTAAGCTGGCATTGTAATCATGTGATAGAAATGATTTTCCAGCCATTTTCATGAAAAGTACTTAACAAGTTCATATTATTGCTATTTGAATGTTCTTGTACATCATTAATTCATCAATAAAGTCTCCGCACATCCACACATATTGCAAGTTTTAAAATGATCAAATGTGGTTTTTCTGTTAATTCCAGCAAACCAGCTGAAGTTGCAAATTTACACACAAAAGGGTCCCATCATAGAATTAATTTCTCATTTTCCCCTTCTACAAGTTAAATTTAGCAATCAAATTTGTGCTTCCAAAATAAACGGCTAGAAGTATGCATAAAACGAGCGTTTATATGATTTTCTCCTATTTAAAAAAACCTCATTTACATAAATATAACAAATATATTCCGTGTTTTTATGTGCCCAGCTGCGGTATAACTTGACTTTTAAGTTTTTACCAATTCACATTTGATGTTTTGCAAACCTCACAGACACGTAAGTGCAAGTTTCACAATAAAAATATTTGACATTCGACACCATTTTCACAAAAAACTCATATTATGATACCCACATAACCTTGCTAAATTTGTGCTTTCCATTCTAAATAACCCGAGTCTCAACTCATTTACTCTTCAACTCTATAAATCTCTCTTAAATTTCCCTTCACTTGTTAGTATCATCTGAATAAAACCACGATAAAATGGTAATGTCGGACCAACTAAACCAAATAGTTGTAATAATTCTCTCATCATTCGCCACACTGCATAAAATTGCGTCCTCTCTTTTGCAAACTCCCAAACTTTTAACCTTTGCTGACATTCTTTTATAGTATGTGCTAAAAATTATAATGTTTCTATTCAACCCAATGGCAAAAAAAATGACTTTGTGCATCCGAATTTTATTTTTCGCTTGTTCTGCTGCTGCAAATTTTTTTGAGGTAATAAAATGAACATGAAATATTTTGGTTATGGCATTCGCTGCAAACCCTGTCACTTTCAATTCAACATTGTACTTTCTCACAGCATTAACATATTAGAGACAATGAAATAAGTAAAGTACTGTGTGGTTCGAACGGAATTCTCCTGAAATCCGCAAAAAACTTCACCATTATCACCAACAGCAGTAGTAGATATTTAGTTAGATGTGGTGAAATAGAGAACATGACGATGCGGACAAAAAGTTGGCTAAATACCTACTTAATGTACACGCTCACCGAATCGGATCATAGTGGTTCATCCGGTTCACCTAATACAATTTGCATAGGATGATGTTGCCGTATAGCAACATGCCTACAACTACTGCTACTATTACTATACTTGCACCACCGTCGGCATTTTTTTGTGACATCCAAAAACTCTTTGTAGTAGTTTCCTTCCATGCAGCCAAGGAAAGAAAAGGAAGTCGGTGCACGGTTTATTGGTCTGACTTTTGAAAAGGTAAGTACTCTTTACGGGATGTGGATGTCTACTATACGTATAAAATGATCCATACCTATTGTAATAATAATGATTCTTTATATTAGTATGAATTCACCATCCGGCGGTGTGGTACGCTCATCATCATCATCGTCATCATGAACTTTGTAAATATAATGTGTAGTTTTGCTTGGGAAACTTGACAATAACGATGACGGTAAGACAAAGAGTACATGCTATTATCGTGGTGGCTATAATCTATTCCTGCTAAATTTTTTGTGAGGAAAGAGAAAGGCTATAATTAACTGGGCGAGTTGTTGTGTCGCGAGAGGAAAAAAAGTCATCGCAAAAAATAAATATTTCAACACCGCACCACCATGGCGTAGTACGTACACACAATGCTGGGTACAATGACGCATCTAAATTACAAGATTTGGTGTAAGACTATCTATCTTAATATTCCAAAAAAAACACATAAGCTAGTGTATTCGCTAGGGAGCATTTATTTGTTTTATTTTAACTACCTTAAAAACACCAGTTTGTATCGCGGAGAGACCAATGGAAAATCTAGAACTAGTATTAGTTGAGTGTAAATTGGGCTCCGCAGAAATTCTCATGTTGAAATTTATATTCATCTAACTTTTTTGTATTTTTTTCGAGTGACGATGATGGTGATGTTGACAATGAAAATGAATACTCATACGCCAACTAATGAGCTCATTCCTTAAAGCATGTATTTTTAGCGGCTTTGACTTTCACCATTTCCATTGCAAGGAAAGAGCAGAGGGAAGCAATGAAACATACAATGGATAAAATGAAATCATTTTCTCGGCGGAAATTATTAATGTGATGATGACATAATGATAGCATGCTGAGTTCTACTGGAAATGAATACTTTGACTTTCGATTGATGTTCAACAAAAGACTTTTCAATTGTTTGATAAAATTTGTCGTCTGATATTACAGTTTTGTTAATATCACGTAATCACTTGGAAGAAACGGGAATATTTAGGTAATAATGAGTCTTTTAGAAACGTAATAATATGCTCCATAACTGGCTTCCCTTGATAATTTTGTTTTCGCAATTCTGAAAACTCATTTTAACTCTCATTTTCAATGACAGTAGTTCTTCTTCTTATGTTTTCCTTTTATACAACCAATTTATTAGTACAATTAAATATTTTGAAAGGAAAATACTTCAAAGAACTAATACAGGGAATCACAAATTTGGTCGCAGGTTTAAATTTCAAAATACCTGGCGTGGCCTCGACAAATAATTGAGTACTTACAATATTTAATAAATGCAATACAAGTAGAAATAGTAGTATTTAAAAAAATATATAATAAGCAATCAAAAACATAGTACACATATATTTCAATTTCACCTTTCAGTCTTGCCTTGAAATGAATGCGACTGCTTCCTGTAAGCTCACTTACAATTTTCTGGTCTAATAAACATGGAGTTGAGGATAGCGAAAAAAATTCAGTTTAAATTTCGTAATGAATTAGGTTCTGGACATTTTTAAATGAAACATTCAAACAAATATATTTTCTTAGACGTCTGTTTGTGATGTAAATGATGTAAGGAAGTTGAGAATCTCTCATGAAATGTATCTTTTAAATACAATTATTTTGAAATAAAAGAAAAATAGTAAATAAGACTATTCTTCATTTTTGTACAACTGAGACAATTTCCCCTGAAGAAAAGATTCACTTTATAATGTTTATAAAGTTTTAATGTATAGCAAGCTATTTTTATCTACTAAAAAAGGCAAAGCAATTCTACCAAAATTAAAAGGCAGCCTCTTATCAAGGATTTTCAGTACTGTTCTAAAAGGCTTGCAGCACAATAAAAGCAATTTAAAACTCCAGTTTAAATTCGTAAACATCAGTTATGTGTTTAATGTTAACCTTGGGATACAAAAACGTCTATTCGCTACGACAAAGGGGGAAATTTAGTCAAAAGATATATAAGACGGCGCCCATAGGGAAATTCATACGCGCTAGAAGACACAAGATTAAAACACAAGATACGGGCTAGAAGGGGTTTTTATAACACGATATCTTGGTCTCTCCAAAGTACATTGACTTGTTGAAGTTGAGTCTACTAGAGTGGGAGGGAGGTATACTCAAATGTTTTCCAGCTAAATCATGCAACATGTTTCGTCTTACTAGCCACCGGAACATATTATTGAACTCGGTGAAGCAAGATTGTTACCTACCAAAGGGGAAATTGTCATCAGAGATCGGGAAGCATTTCACAGAGGTTTTAATGAAGCAACGTGCTGGTGCTAGCGTTAATTCTAGAGAAAGTTTGCTTTGTGATTACGACTGCAAAAATCGTACCACCAACAACATAACATGTGATTTATAACATGGTTCTTACTTTCTTTTATAGTCATTTTCTCTTACGTCAAAACCAGTATGACCTTCAGTATAACAGACAACAGAATAAATTTTAACTTAGCCACAAGGATTAGATAAGCCTAAATGCTTTTTCCATATATGTGACTCTTCCATAGTTCCCGCATAATCGAGGAGACTTTTTTCTCAATACAAAAGGTTGGCTAGCACAAGCACGTGTAGTTACACATGTCTGCGTGTGCTGAGTAAGCGTTATGACACGCTTATTATGAATCAATTTAGCCCTGGATAATCCTTCATTATATAAAATTCACCTACCCTTTTGTGATGTGAATTCGGAAATATTATTATCTGATATTTTGACAAATCAAGAAAAGGACTTAGTAGAATACGTTTTACAAAGTGAAAGTAGGGATGTTCATCTTGGACACAATTTGTGATAAGATTTTAGCGAACACGTGAACAGTGAAAAACAACGTGAAGAAAGAGGTACCTGTTTTGCACATATAATAATAGTACTTGCATACAAACAAGTTTCGCTTTTGGGTAAACCATGTGGTTGGATGGAACATGTAAAAGGATTTAGATTTAGATGGAAGCTTTAAATCACATGTCGCTTCACAAAATAAATAAACAAGTCTAGATCCTTTCAGGCTCACACATTTTTTGCATAGCATATATAATAATATGTCACATACATGTACACTACATTAAACTTTTAAAACAAAAAAAGTTTTACTGTGAAGCTAAAAACAACTTTTCATTCTTACCTTTTAGTTTACGTCCAACAAATTGGAAATGCCAAAAATGGAACTTGGTCGGAGTGACACCTGTCTTTTTTCTTGCTCACGAAAAATATTAACTAGAAATGATGATAATAGTCAAGTAAGCATACGTGTGTACAAAAATATTATATTATTCTGTCAGGCTATGTAAGTTTTGCAAATTATTTACAGTGAATGCTTGCCTTTAAAAATGCTCAAGTAATTTTTTGTAACGCTGACACACACACTCTTTCTCTACCTCTCCGTCTCTGTCTCTCTATTTATTGATATTATTTTCTTTTGCTTTATTGTCTTTTGATTTTATGAACAAATAAAACTGGCTGAATGTGATAATAATAATGGTGGTCGTTCGTATGTGGTATAATATAAAACAGTATCCTTTTTGTGCTGGAATAAAAAAAAGATTTTTTTCTTTATTATATTAGGTGCGGATGAAAGACAGAGCGCTCTTCAATGGATCTCAAACGAAGAGTGAAGAAAATTTGGAGCGGTTGCAAATTTTAAAAGTAGCTGGCTCTCTTTCATATTATTATATATTAAATAGAGGTAGACAGCATTTAGATATATTGAATAGGTAATATCATCATTATGCTTTTTGGATATATGGGTTAGTATACATAAATACTTAGGTGATCATCCACTCTCGGATATTTATTTATTTATGTAGGCATTATTTTCTAGTGTTTTACACCGCTCTCACATTACGTTACAAGTTACAAGGCGCGTTATAATAAGCAATGTCCTTATCATCATCGCCACGAGTTTCGTGGCAGAATTGCATGTCGTTCTCTTCTCCCTCTCTCTCTCTCGAGAACAGATATTGAGAAGGATGAAATGGATTGGCAGCAGTAGCACTTTATATCAATGTAGTACACGTGTAATGTA